>JACTOM010000493.1:894851-913769 GCA_015832385.1 Elymnias hypermnestra | reverse complement strand
GGGGTAGGCAGAGACAACATCCTTCCACTTGCCACGATCCTTGCATATCTCCTTCGCTTCTTTCATTTTCATTAAACCTTTCATACAAGTTCGTCGGTTTAGAGTACTCATGACCTGGCCCTTATTTAAAATGTCCTGGATTTGGTCCAGGAACGTTCGCCTTGGTCTTCCCCTTCCAACTTTCGCAATCACTCTTGACTCATAAATCCTTTTTGTCAGTTTCATTCATTCTCCCTACATGCCCAAACCATTTAAGCATACCTTTCTCAATTTTACTCATTACGTCTTCTTTTATACTACAACGTTCTCTTATCGCACTATTTCTTACTCAGTCACTCTGTTTTAATACTCTCAACGCTCTCATCTCTACCGCATTTAGTTTACTTTTGTGATTCTTCTGCCATACCCAACTTTCACTACCATACATAAGTGGTAGCACCAATACTCCTACATGCACAGCCAGTCTGGCCCTTTGAGACACCATCTGGCTATTGATAAAGGCGTGCAGGGCACCATTTATCATATTCCCTGCATTCACTCTCCTTTCAATATCACTAGCATACGATCCATATTTTGTAAATTTAGATTCCAAGCATACAAATTGTTTCACATCTTCTACTTGCTCCCCATCTATCAAAATATGGCAATTCATCATAGATTCATCTTTTTCCAAAAGTATAACTTTCGTTTTGTTTATATTCACTTTCATTCCTTTCCCTTTCAAAGCTTCATTCATAATATTTAGCATCTCCTGTAGCTCATTAGCGGATGACGCAAGCGTAGAGTAAACATTTGATGAATTCATTCATTCTTAACCCATACATTTTTTTTTTAAATCTGTCAAACAGTTATCTATGAATAGGTTGAACAGCCATGGTGACGCAACACATCCCTGTCGAACACCTTTTTCGACAGGAAATCACTTCGTGTACGCCCCATTTATTCTGACACAAGCACTAGAACCCTCATAGTGAGACTTCAATACCTGAATTAGACTACCGCTCACCCCATACGTAGATAACGTTGGCCACAACTTATTCCTTACCGCGCAAGAAAGTTTTTGGTGTGTTCCTAGCAGTGTGCTTATAGCTACAGCGAAAGCTGTCCTACAAAGTTATTAAGCTTTGTTTTTATCTGGCAAATGCTTTTATACACAAACTCCAGTGGTGGTCCAGACTAAGGGACTCTGTGGCGGAGAACCCCTTTACAATACCCACTAAAACTCAGCGGAACCCCATGAATGAGCCATCTGTGTTTCAAATTACGCATTAGTCCTGGATGAATCAGATTGTTACGTTGTCAAAGAAGCCCGAAGTTATTAAAGAATGGCAACAAGACAAATTACTGAAATAAATTTTTCATCGAAAAGTTTGTGAATCTTTCGTTAGTCTAGTCTTTATTGTCCTTATAACTATTTATTGATTTTAGTGTTTAGTATGTTCGACTACAGACGTGAGGTCTTGGGTTCGAGTCCCCGGTCGGGGCTAATCGAAATCGATATTAAGTTTTCTATTAAGATTTTCTAAATATTTGCCCGAAGTTGGGAAAAATTTGGCGGTGTGATCCACCCCCGTGCCTCGGAGAGTACGTTAAGCCGTCGGTCCTGCGCCTGATCTCTCTCCGGTCGTGTCGAATTGCCATCACGTCGGATCACTTGTGTACTATGCCTGCCAATCTGCAGTGGAGCAGCGTGGTGGGTCTATGCTCTTTCATATAAGTGAGGAGGCCTGTGCACAACAGTGAGACGTAAATGGGCTGCTACTTACCTTTTTTTTAATACCATGTAACCAGAGTACATTTCAAAGATAAAAAATATTAATTTGGGCAAATGTGTTAAAAACATTTTGAAAATAACTTTGTAACTTTGGCCCTTTATTGGTACAACACTGTAAGAAAATGGAGTCTTTCTTTACGTAAATAAAAGAAAGTTTTTGTAAACAATTTATTATTATTCAAACAGGTGTTCATACACCCATTACTTGAAGACGAGATACAAAAATAATTCTTATTTTACATTTCAATCATCTGCAATTTCAAATTGCTTAATTACTGTGTCAAATTTAACACCTCCATACATCTGACGAGAAATCTTGCAAGACTAATAAGAGATGGCACATTAACCGAATGGAAGATTTCTCGTCTGTTTAATATTTTTAACACAATCACAATAGCATGACAGTGAAATTCAATAGTTTAACCTTAAATATAATCCTAAATTTAAACAATTTATAGTACTCAAGTATACGATTTTGGACGTCATATAAAAGGCAAAGTCAATAAAACTCACAATCGCTTGGCAAGTAATAACAGACGTTTTTCAAAATATCAGTCCTTGTAGTTTCAAATTGACACACAATTATAGCTTAAAATGAAACTTATACATATTCCAATGGAAATTATACAAAGTGCAGTGAGATCGCGAGCGTTACATCGATAGTTTTACGTGCTCTTTCAGGCACGGATATTAAACACACTGTCAACATAACATATAACTGTCAATATCAGAATCTGATAGTCTAACCATATATTGGACCTATAAAGTTATTTTATAGAGCCAATTAAAAATTCGAACCTGATACCTCATATGGCCACACCAGCTGGCCACTATTCTAATAAGGCAATGCAAAATATATAATTATAAAATAAACACCCGTCGGCAATACTTGGCGTATATTAAAACGTAGCGTTTATTTGCAACTTTGTACGCAAAATTACAATAAAAATAGTTGCATGTATTGTAATTTTGTTATATGTGTTGCAATTTTGTTATATTATAATATATTCAATTTGACATGTGAAAACATTGAATACACTCTCAAGAAATTCTCAGTAGCGACTGAATTTTGAATATATAATTATAAAATAATCACACCCGACGGCAATACGTGGCGTATATTAAAACGTAGCGTTTATTGGCAACTTTGTACGCAAAATTACAATAAAAATAGTTGCATGTATTGTAATTATGTTGTATTATAATATATTCAATTTGACATGTGAATTCATTGAATACACTCTCAAGAAATTCTCAGTGGCGACTGAATTTTGAATATATAATTATAAAATAATCACACCCGACGACAATACGTGGCGTATATTAAAACGTAGCGTTTATTGGCAACTTTGTACGCAAAATTACAATAAAAATAGATGCATATATTGTAATTTTGTTATATTATAATATATTCAATTTGACATGTAAAAACATTGAATACACTCTCCAGAAATTCTCAGTGGCGACTGAATTTTCAATATATAATTATTTACAAGAACCGTTTTCTTTATTTGTTATACCCATACTCACTTCATTACCACTAAATAACGGGCATTTCTTAAATCTAAACTAAAATATATTTAAAAAAGCGCTAAATAATTAGAAACTATAAATTTTTATTAAAAATAATCATTGTGACCTGTAATTTTTTTGCTCCTGTTACAATAATTATTATCAATAATCACTCAAATACGAAATGTATTTAAGAATTCACACATTGAAGTTCATAGTATTTTCAAACATCAAACGTTCATTAACCATTAAGGTTTGCTACTAAACTGGAGTTCTCTTTATACATTATATTTCTCAAGATATGAAAAAATAAAATCTAGCAGATGTAGCCAGAATGTTCTGTGATTTTTTCTCAACATACATATTAAAACCATACTTGTGATTTTGAAAAGAGAGAAAATAACCCATCAGTTTGTTTACTAAGCTGGAACTTTAACCGGCATATATATTTACTAACTATTTAATGCTGAAATTAGAAATTGTCTTTATGTACTACTTCCAAAAGAAATTAACATTTACAAGATCAACAACTAATGGCAAGGATTTTGAGAGTGGGTTTATAGAACTATCAACCTATACGGAATGCATAAATTATGATTATTTATGATGAAAATATTAAATGAGTTACACATTTGCATATCATTAAATGACATATTGTTTTAAACTTCGTGGTTTAATGACATATTTAAGTTGTATTAACAGGTAAATACCAAAGGTCAATTATATATTTAGTCGATATTTCGACCCAGTTACATGGATAGTGGTCATAACATAAGTCGACATATGTCATGACCATGATAGTATATCGACAAAATATATAATTGCCATCATGGTATTTTCCAGTTAATACATTTTTAGTATTAATGTTAGTACAGATGGCATTGAAAATAAAGAAATATGAAGAAAATATATAAAGTAAAACATATTAATCTATATTATAAAACATAAAGGCTTTTAAATTTAGCATATGCTAATGAGACACAACAGTAAAACAGTATATACAGGAAAACCACCAACTTTGAGATGATAAGACTTAGTAATACATAGTTAATTTTAGAATTTTCTATCTATACACATACTTTAATTAAGGCATGTTTCTTTCATAAATAAGTATGTTTGTCCATCTGTTGAATCACACAACTAACCAATATAATATTATATTTCTAAGTATTTTAAAAGGTTGGTAGAAAATATTTCTTAAACATAAGCTATATATGTATATAAGCATAAAATATCGTAACTTAAATAAAATGCAATAAAAATTAATAAACTTACTGCCTCCTCTGAACAAAAAGATAAACAAATCTCCCACTATTTTGATATCTTAAACTTATAATTTGTATTATTTTGTATTGTCTTAAGTAAATTAGTTTATCCCAGAGCAAAGAAACCAATTTATAAATATTTCATTATTAGAATAGAGATCCAGTATTTAAGTACTAAACAATTTTAATAATAAAGAAAATGTAATTAAAGTTTTTAAAGATAATTGAAAGAGAAATTAGTCATCTATAAGTAAAGTGTAGTTTGTATTTAAAAGTGGAAAAAGCTTTCATTGAGCATTATAAGAAAAGTCCCATTTTAAATATAAAAGATATCAGTTTCCATATCCAGGCCATTGCTCTTGACTAAACTGTGGCAATTCCATTGGCAAATTATTATATATATTAGGGTTATGGGCATTAGGAGGCATTGTTTGTTTTTGAGTATTTGCTTGTTGTCTAAATTTTGTAGAATATTTATAGAAGTCAGACATCTCAAATGGCTTAGTCTCTTCTCTGTATGGTATACATTTGCCCTGTTCAATCACAGTCATGTTTTTTGGTGATTCCAGTGAAACAGCACTAGGTGAAAGCACAGGTGGGCTGTGAGGAATAGGATTTGGACTTTGCATTGCAGAATGACGGCCAGCTGAAATCATAATTTCATATGTTTGCGAATTTCCAATGCTTGGTGTACGTTTAAGGCTTGCACTTTTCTTCAACAAGGACACATCACTTCTTGTGGGAGAATCTAAAGAGGTTTCATACCACTGCTTCTCTTTTACTTTTGTATCAGCTTGTGATAATGGAGAGAATTTATTCATGCTCACAGAATCAAAATTACTTTGCGAGTAGCCCGACATCTGACTGACTGGGCTTAGGGCATCTGGATATACTCTCCTATCATTGAGCATATATTCATCAGTCGAAACTTCCAATTGCATATGAAGAGGATGTCTTATAATATTACGTTCCCTAAGTGGTAATGTGTTTGGTACTGGGATATTTCTTTCACCACCTATGTGTCGTCTGTCCACCTGTTGCTCTTGTATATCTGGCTGTGATCTATGCTGGTAAACAGGAACTGCTGGTCGATAAGCATCTGTCATGTTTTCTAAATGATGATTGTAGTCACTATGAGAGGTAAGGTGGTATGTTTGTGTTCGCTGAAGTGTGTTCCTGCGACCACTATCAAGTCTTCGCTTAGAATGCATTTGTCCTTGATGATGGTGATTCAAAGTTCCAAGATGCTGGTTCTGAGACTTTAGTTGTGATGCATACTGATATATAAGTGGAATATTCCGCATACCATTTTGATTCGGCACTGGTTGTTGTGATACTGTACTGTGCACATAGTTTGTTGTGATATCTGGATGACTGGAACTAAAATGCATTTCTCTCAAGCGGGAAACATTCTCAGGCTCAGAGTTATTGTTATAATAAATCTTGTTTGAGTATTCAGTTGTTAAGGTGTGCTGCCTATAGATGGGCTCATTGTGAATGTGATCTCTTTCTACAGAGACTGATTCATGTCGACTAGACAAAGCAGGGTAAGTGTGAGAAGTGTGTAAAGAAAAAGTTTCACTACGTTCTTGAGGAGGCGATGGAAAGAAATTCGAGCAACTGGTTTCTGGGCGTCGAACGTGCCTCGAATGTGAGCTCTTGGATGATATACCTGATATAGAAGGGGTTGACAAGCGATGTGTTGAATTTTTCCTTATATTATGATCTAATTCGTGCGATCGCTCCGTAGCAGTTCGCAGGCGTTTACTGCTGTTATCAATTCCATCCTGTACGTCAGTACCATCAGTAGATCTTTCAACGCTACGTATACTTCCCAGTCGTTCTCTTTGTGGAACATCAGGACTCAGTGGCGCTTCCGGCGGCATAATTCCGGTTAGTTGGACTTCTTGCACACATAATTTATATAGCTCTTCGTTCTTAGAAGCCAACATTTGTTCCAATTCCTTTTTTCTGGCTTGTAGTTTTAATAGCTTGTCTTGTTTATCAGAATGTAAATCGCTCCCCATTGTACTCGTACCCATATTCAAACAAAGAAATAATACACTCACAATATGATTTTTTGAATATAACTACACCTCATTAAGGTAGTAAAATACAGTTTATAAGTAAACAAACTTTAGTAAATAATTATTTAACATTGACACATTCACAATCTAAGTACGACAATCATAGAGAAAACCAAGAAAACTAAATAATTATAGACCAATATAAAATAATACATCAAAGTGTAAATATAAAATAATACATCATACGATCATAGACAAAATATTGTATAATATTATCATACAATATATTTATGGTGTATATATTGAAACAGGATAATGTAGCAAAACACAAAAGACTAAATACTAAAAAAAAAAGGTATCATGCACAATCAGGCGGTCCTATAGCTGAATATATAGTTTCCAAACAGATAGATTTAAATTAACTATTGTCTTTTATTTAATAAATTTATAGAAACGCTTTACCTATTTCGAAATACAATATAAAACCCATATTTCTTCTGTCGCTTTAAATGACACTTGACAATTAACTGGGAATAAATTATATTAGAAATAAAGTTTCCTGTGATTGTATTTCTCTAAATCTACTCGCAAGTAGATGATAATTGATTTATTTTCAAGATCACTTTTAGTCCTATTCGGTTGTACCGGCTCATGTAACTGCAGTCTTTTATGTAAAGCTACTTTTAATATACGAAAATGTCTAAAGTATACAATGCCATTATTGGGATAGCGGACAAATTCGTTCCGTCAAAATTACGTCCACTTTGGGAACATGAAGCTGGTACCTAAATATATTATATATTCAAGAAGGCAACTACAGTTTTCCTAATTGGTATATATATTAAAGTTTATGATAATTGATTTAACTTATTTCAGGTCCTAAAACTATATTTTTCTGGGCTCCAGCTTTCAAATGGGTGTGTATTTAGATTTTAAATAAAATACTATGGTTCTTATAATGGTGAGATTTCTTTCCACAGAAAGCTCAATAGTTCATTGAATTAAGACATTCGCTCATATCATGTTTACAATTTCAGGGTTTGGTTATTGCAGGATTAGGAGACTTGAATCGGCCCGTAGAGGCCCTGTCTATTTCACAATGTACATCACTCGCAGCCACGGGACTCGTATGGTCACGATATTCTCTTGTCATTAAACCGAAAAATTATAGTTTATTCACGGTAAATGTAATAGTCGCCTCAACCAACTTGTACCAAATAGGCAGAGCAATAATGCATCAACAATCGCTTGATAAAAAAGGAAAATAGTTTTACCGTAATATTGAAAACGACAACAAAGGAATCACTGAATAGAAACAAGGAATATCATAAATCATCTTTCCCTTGATTTTCATTCTCGTCGTTTCCGCTATCGAGTGTTGCTCTTACGGATTTGTAGGTGAAAGCAGCTACTTAGAAATCTCAACTGTTTTTTAGGTGTCATATTTATCTATTAAATTTTTTGTACTCCTTTGAGAAGTATCATTTATTGTGTATTTAGTGTACAAGGTATATTTGGTACTATTACTGTCCGAAAGACAATCATAAAATTTTCAGTATTACATTATTGGGGTGATAAGGGAAACAAATTCGACTAGTTAGTTTCCTGATATTTTCTAAATATAAATAGAGACCTATAAGATTCTTATCATATTCCGTAATCAATTGAAATTATATGAGTGCTTACTCTGACGTTATAAGTGCTTAGTGCCATAACGCTTTGAAAGTTAAACTGCTTATTTCTACAGTGGCTACAAAATATCATTTGACACTAGAATGACAGATCTCTATTATAAATAAGGTACTCTGTAAATATATTCCTGCAGACGTCGACGCAAGTAGATAATAGATATTAATTTATTCAATTTCAAGGTCTCTTGCTCTTCACGGCCGATTCGAGTGTTCCTGCTCATGTAACTGTTTTCTTTTATGTACAGCTTCTTTTAGTTTAATCAAAATGTCTAAAGCCTATAAAACCATTGTAACGATAGCCGACAGATTTGTTCCATCGAAATTACGTCCGCTCTGGGAGCATGAAGCTGGTAAACACATATTTCATTATTAATTATCACTGTCACAAATTGCTGCGTAAAATAAAGGTTACGGTAATTGATTAAAAATTTTTCAGGTCCCAAAACTATCTTTTTCTGGGCCCCAGCTTTCAAATGGGTATGTATTCTATTTTGATGGTTACATTAATCGTATATCTCTCATTTTGGTAAATATTTTTGTACGTACTATGAAATAAAAGTAGCCAAGTTACTCCTTCTAACTGCTGGTAAGTCTCGTCAAAATCTGTCTAGCTGTTCCAAACAGACAGGCACAATTTTTATATTATACATAACATTTATATTCATAGTTATGAATTAAATAGGCTTTTTGATGTATGCACTATATATACACGTTGATATGCCTTTAGTGAAAACTATTAATTTGTAATTACAAAACACTCCAATTTTATTATTTGATATAGATGACAACAGTCATAGCCCTTGTTAGATATGTGGAAATGTCATAAGCTTGAATCCTGTAGAGGCAAAGCTTATTATTGTGCCTTTCGGTAAAGGAACTCATTCTGAGGGAACCTGCATATCTTGGGAGCAAATCTAGGATATGTGAAGCCTGCCAATTCATAGTTTAGCAGTGTAGTGGGTTTATCCACTAATATCTGTCTCCAATGAGTGTAGAGGTCCATGTCCAACAGTGTCAGGTTAATATACATGATATAAAGATAGCTTTTCCTTAAAAACCCATAACTATTATCCAGAGCCATAGCTGTGATATCCACCCATTTATCAAGATATGTGGATTCTTATTTAAAGAGTAGTAGGGTCTAAATCTGTGCAGGCACAGCTATGTTTTGTATTTCAATGTATGTTTAATTATTGTTTCAAATTAACTATCGCTCTTTCTACAGCAATTCTGGGGTATATGTAATCTGCCAAATGGATGCAGTGCCTAGGGTCCCATCAGTAGGTTAATCCTATATCCACAATAATTTTTACCATTACTTACTTATGCATTAATACACTTGCATACCTCCAATTTGAATGTTAAACGTATTAGTAAAGTAAATATTTTTATATTTAAATTATTCTTCAATATGTGATCAACAAAAGTGTATGTAAATATATGTATTACACAAATATGCTGTAAAAACCAGTAGGGCTAACAGCTAAACACAAATCGAAAAGAAAAAACAGTTGACCACATGACAAATTTTTATTATTAGTCACATTATGTATTCCATGTTGATTTCCAAGTAGTATTGATATCATATCATATATAAAATTAAATGACACCAACAATTATCGCACCTGGTAAAATTTGGAATGATAGTAATTTTCATGTTTAATTTCTACCCCTTAACATAATTCTGACCCATCCAAAATATCTATCAGGATACTTTTCTTTTCAAGCAACTGCTGAGACATCAATCCCCCTCTTATGTATTGTCTGCTGAGTCTTTTGATGCTTTGTACATCATTATTTTTGCCTGCCATTTATAACCTAAGGATGAATCTCCTTCCAAAAGAAGAAAATATATATCAAAACCTCCCAGCATTAATTATAATATATTCTTCTCCCTTTTTATATGATAAATCAAGACAAAACCAGACAAACTAGGCAAACAAATAATCTAATATACAGTCCACTTGCGTATTTGAAGTCTGAGGGACTATTAAAATGTTGTTGCCAGCTCTATCCCAGGCCATCCAACCTTGTTGCACAGTGGTTGTTCCCTTATTGTTCCATAAATATTATATTATACAAACCCATAAACTCCCAACAAAGAACATAGAAAATAGAAAAACTTGCTACAGATAACCTTTACTAATAAATAGAAATAAGATATGTTAGAAGTCATTTACTTTTTAATAGGTTTTATAGTGTTATACTCGTACATCTACATATACCGTGTCGCATATCTTCGTTGGCAGAATAGGATAATAAGTGATATTAAATAATACAATTTTGTTAATTTCGCATGACGGGAATCAAATTAACTACGCCATCGTGATCGTCACATAATCACTACGATTATCATAAAGTGTGTTCGACTATCGTTGTATTCACAGATCACAGGTCCATATTCAACGGAAAAATCTCAAGTCTCCATTTATGTGTATGTATGTTTATTCGCTCATATCACGTTCATGCTTTCAGGGTTTGGTGATAGCTGGGTTGGGTGACTTGAATCGGCCTGTGGAGTCCTTGTCCATACCTCAATGCACATCACTCGCGGCCACCGGCCTCATTTGGTCGCGATATTCCCTTGTCATTATACCTGTAAACTATAGTTTATTCGCGGTAAATGTATTCGTTGCATTGACCAATTTGTACCAAGTCGGCAGAGCTTACAAACATCAACGATCGCTCAAAGTTAAAGAAGCTTAGTTTTATTGTAATAAATGAAAATAAGGGTAACACTCAACTATGGCGAAGTATATTTCAAATCAAAATATTGACTATTCCAGTAAACTCAATAACCTGTATATCTAAAAGAAACCTACAAGTTTTTGTATATTTACATTATTTGCCAAATCTAACCATTATTCTCATTTAATCTATCTTACCTCACTTTGCATATAGGAATATGTTTTATTCATTGTCTTGTCCCTCGTATGCTCTCTCTTCGTAACAGTCAAGTGTTGTCCTTATGTTTGTTATAAAAGTTCCAAATAACAGATTTTGTAGATAATAGTGGGTAGTTAGAAATCTCTCAATTGTTATTAAGGTGTCATATTTATTTGTTATATTTTCTAGTAGTTTTTTTGTGGACAATCGTTTAAGTATTGGACCCTATTGGTTTCAATGCCAATTAGGATATAAGATTCAGTACTGGTTAACAGGCTAAAACGTATGTAACTGTGATAGGTGACAGTTTAGTTGCTTCAAATAGATTTGTTATTAACTAATTCTAGGCGAAAATCCATCATACTGATTTATAAATAGATAATAAAGCTGTGAAATAATTGTTATTAAATCGTTATGCCCTAAAACATATTGACTATTTTTGTAAAGACCTTTATTGAAAAGTAAATATATTTCTACAATTTTTCATTCTCTTTTTTTCATACTTGTAAATGGATGTTACATTTCAATCACTCATCGGTTTTTCGCCATTTTCACTGTTAAACATGGTGATGGTAATCTTA
Source organism: Elymnias hypermnestra (assembly GCA_015832385.1). Lineage (NCBI taxonomy): Eukaryota > Metazoa > Arthropoda > Insecta > Lepidoptera > Nymphalidae > Elymnias > Elymnias hypermnestra. The sequence continues at coordinate 902,033 of JACTOM010000493.1, read as the reverse complement.
CAGGAAATTGACAACATTTAATGCCTGGTACGTATACACAAATGCATGTTAAGTTTTTTCTTCTGTCACGCCTTAAAGCAGTGTTTCTCAACCTTTTTTAGGCCATACCCCACCTTAGCATTCCTAAATTTTTATACCCCATACATAATTAAAATGGGCAATGGACGGGGCACATAGTCCGAAGGACCGATGGACGTTGGGGGCCGAAGGTGCAGAAGTGGCGAACCCGCACCGGACGGCGCAGTGTAGGGAGACTCCCCACAAGGTGGACCGACGACATAAAGAGGATCGCCCGTAGCCGCTGGAGCCAGGCGGCGCAAGACCAAGCCTTGTGGACGTTATTACGTGAGACCTATGTCCAGCATTGGACGTCCAGCGGTTGAAGCGACGACATAATAATAAATTGATTTGTTTATTTAAAAAATATAAATGATAAGTTTTAGGATGAAATCTCTTTAAAAAATGTTTCTCTTTAAAAAATCGTCAAGAAACTTTTGTGGAGTAATATATAAGTTTGCACTGTGTTATATCGCATCGATTTTTATATCTTATAACCGTCTTCGATATTAAAATATGATCGGCCACAGACATGAGGTCCTAGGTCCATAAGTCCCGATTTGGATGAATTCAAATGACATTGAGTTTTCTATTAAGAGTTTCTCAGTATTTGCCTGAAGTTGTGTGTTGGCGGTGTGCTCCACATTCGTGCCTTGGTGAGCACGTTAAGCCTTCGGTGTTGCACCTGATCACTCCGGTTGTGTCGGATTCCCGTCATCCCATTATGAGAGTGAAGGAATAGAATGCACTTGTGTACTATGCCTGCCAACCCTCAGTGGAGCAACGTGGTAGGTCTATGCTCAAAAAACCACATCTGCTATGAGTGATGAGACCTATACCCAACAGTAGGGCGTTAATGGCCTGCCTACCTCATGACATATTTCAATATAAGGTTCTGAGAAGACTCAACAAAAAATTCAGTCTGGTATACTTTCTGTACCTTCATCATTACAATGTAATATTAAGTTATTTTATGTAGATGAGTATGTGCTATGCATAAAAGTATGCTTTTTAATTTAAATGGGTATAAATTGTAGTTGGCACGTGTGCTTATTATATCTAGACCGCACACACTTATCATTGTGTTTTATGCTATGTAGTTGTAGTATTTGCTTTAATTCTCTGATCTTACTGTCTGCTTGGTTTCTATTGGGGTGGGGTTACAGGCTCTGGTGATGGCATCGCTGGACGACTATCGGCGGCCACTCGCGAAGGTGTCAACTACCCAGTCTGCGACGCTCGCTGCCACTGGCCTCATCTGGACTCGCTTCTGCCTCACTATTACTCCTATAAACTACTCTCTATCTGTTTGTAATTTCTCTCTGGGAATAGCGAACGCTGTACAGTGTTTTCGAGCTTACAAATACCAACGAAGCTTGAAAGCCCTTTGACTTCCAAGATTAATTTCTTAAAGATGACTTCAACATCACTCCACTAACGATGAATCCCTTTCTTTATATTGATTATAACGTCATGAATTAATCATATTTCATATCAAGTATATTCTACGGTAACATTGATTGTAACATCATAATACCAGTACATGTGAATTAATAAATATTGTGTTTTATATATTCATTTAATCCTCTTCCTATACGGTTCTGTCTCCTATAATTCAGTGTTTATCTTACAATTGCCTAACATTTCAATGCCGGTTTCTATGTCAATAGAATTTTTAATGAGTCTGCTCTTATGTATTGTTGACGTGATAAAGAGCACGAGGCCATTCTGATAACAGCCGTCATAAATCTCAGCCAATGTTTTATACTATGATGTTAAATATGAACATGTACATTTAACGTTCTTTTATAATTCTACCGTCATTTTCTACCAGATCCATAAAGTGTTTAAGCATCTGCCAAATATTTAAATTTCCTTATAAAGTAATACTCCAGACCCCGAAACTAAAATTCTTTTGACGTCAAGGAATTTCTCTGAAATCTAATGATGCACTGCTACATCAATTATTCTGTTTTTACTAAGTAACATTTGCTTTTTTTCAAAAACAAAATACCAAAAATAGTAGATAATAAAGACTGCTTGATTGTAGAATAAAATTAGATTGAATTTGACAAACTCGCTAGCGGAGTGGTGCAAGTATTTGTTTTGCTAACAGAGATCTCGGGTTCAACCTCCGGTAGGGCCAATTTAAGAAATTGCTTTTTCTAGTTTGTCCGAGTTTGGTCAATGATAATTACCACCCTACCAGTGTTCAAGTACGAAGCTGTGTAGAAAACGTAAGAGATGAATATACTCTTACCAGATAAGCGCGTTTTCATTTTAGATTGTTTCATCACTTATCATCGGGTGTAATCACAGTCAAGCGCTAACCGGTCAGCAATAAAAAAGGCAGTTTCTTCTAAATACTCCAGGTAAGTTCATTGTTTCTGTAAGTACCAAGTAAATAGTGAATTCAAATGAATATTCATCAAACTTCATAAAAACCAAGGGAAAATGTATTCTTTTTTTTGTTAAATTATCTTTTGAAACGTAAACAGGAAGAATAAGTAAAAGATATTAAAATTCTTAACAAAAGGTCTTTCTTTCTGGTATTTATTTAAAAGCTTTGAAAAACAATCACGAAATTAAAAAATCTTAAATTTTACCTAATTTTACTTTTAAAGTCGAAGGTTTACGCAAATTAAATTGCGTGGCCAAAGAAAGTCGAGGAAATGTTTATCGTCGCGTACCAGTTAGCGCTATCTGTGATCTCATTAGATGATAAGTGATGATACATTCTAAGATAATGCCGCACTAAGTTGATAAAATAATTGCCTCAATAGTTTTTACATCGCATAGTGCTGGGACGCAAATTTAATTTTGGCATGTCTTTGCTGATGAGGATGATACCAGTCACGACAGAAGCTTTCGACTAGTTTAAACTTTTACTAAAAAATATAACTTTCTAAACATGTGCTGCTTTGGTTTTCGGCTATTTAAATAACTTTATATTTAATATTGGCACCACTGGCGAAAACTGGAAGTGGTATTAAAACCATGATGATGGATCGTCGAAAATACATTCTATCAGGGGCCGGATACCGGCGGATCGCAGCGTACAAATGACAGCAATAATGAGTATGGTTAAAAAAAAAAGCAATACTACAAGAAATGTGACCACACCAAAACCCCCATAACATTATTGGCCCGCCAACGCCAACATGACACTAGTGGCTCGCGCCTTCGCCCTTGTAACATTATTGGCCCGCGGCAACATCGTCATGACACTAGTGGTTCACGCCAAAGTCCTTATAACATTATTGGGCCGCGGTAACATCCTCGTGACACTATTGGCTCGCGCCAAAGCCTTTGTAACATTATTGGCCCGCGGTAACATCGTCATGACACTAGTGGCTCGCGCCATCTCCCTTGTGACATTATTGGCCCGCGGTAACACCATCATGACACTAGTGGCTCGCGCCAATGCCCCCATAATATTACTAGCCCGCACTAACATCCTCATGACACTAGGGGTTCGCGCAATCGCCCTTGTAACATTATTGGCCCGCGGTAACATCGTCATGACACTAGTGGCTCGCGCCATCGCCCTTGTAACATTACTGGCCCGCACTAATATCCATATAACATCAACACTTTTATTAAAAACAATATCACAATAATCTTTTGCTCATTTTAACATAACACTTTGCTGGAAATCTCATGATATAAACTTATCGATGACCCCTACGTGTAAAGAATCAACTCTCAGTTTAGACATTTCAATGGTTTTTAATCATGTAGCTACTAAAACATCATCTTTAAAAAGTAAATAATTACTACAAAAGATCTCCAAAAAAATTGGATCTCATACTTTCCACGTAAGTATCGTCGTTATATAAATCGATTGTTTCACATCCAGTTCTTTACAGGTACGTACTAAAAGCTGTACAGGTACATACTAGAAGCTGGTTCAGCTGGCTTACAAGCCGTTATTAACCAAGCGCGTGCTCGTCAAGAAGGCCGTCAAGTGAAGCGGGGGCAAAACTTCTCCCATCAGCAGAATACATTATAACGTTGCGCAGTACGTAGCACTGCCCCGTTCCGAGGGCGTAAAGCGGTCGCCCCGAGCGGGTTTTACCCCCTAGTGGCACAAAAGTGACCCCTCGTTCAGCACAGCGTACTTCCACTAGTTCTGTGAAGCTTTTGTGCGGTGGTGGGGAGAGTGACGGAGCAGAGGTAGGTGCGGGACAGGGTAATGGTTCTAGGCGTGGGGCAGGAGGAGGATCCACGCCTATTAAGTCGTTACTGCGGTTGAGCAAGTGTAAAGCTTTCCTGAAGGCGTCGCGCACCGCCGGCTCTTGAAGAACATCATCAGGGAACATTTTCTGAAAGCGAATATAAATAATAGATAAAAAAATGTAATGTATTTATTTGGTCAAGGAATAATATTATCTTGTCTAAAATAGTTTGTTATATAATAGATTTTTCTCTCCACAAACTTCGTACCGCTTCAGAATAAAAAAAGAAAGTCAAAAAATGTGGTCAAATCAACTCAATTTCGCGCCAAACTCCGTAAAATATTATAGTTGCGATGAGAAATTTTTGGTTGTCAATGTGAAAAACAAATTAAAAATAGCATTTTTTTTTAATTATTTGATTTCTGAACAATGAGACGAACATCAAACGTTTGACAGGTGGGAGTGGTTTCTAAAAGAAAGCGAAATAGTTATTTTTACTATATTCCAAGAATTTTTTCCTGTACTTATTCACCTTTTAAACGTTCCCTGGACTTCCACAAATAATTCAGAACTAAAATTAGCGAAGTCAGTTTAGCCGTACTCGAGTTTTAGCGAGACTTACGATATGTAAAAGATAACAATGACTACTGTAGAGACCATCGCAGATATTTTTAAGATATAATATAGTATGACATTTAAGTGCAAATATTTTTTACGACGTAACACTTCAAATCTGTATGTATTTACATAAAAACCTATCTCTTGAACCACTCTATCTATCGCTGTAATCTCCATTAAAATACAAAAAATACTCAAAAAAAATTAAGCGAACAGACAGTGGAGGCGATTTCATTTTATATTATGTAAAGTGTTAACGCACCTTGAAGTCAGTGTAAGAGGTGAGTACGGCGGCGTGTGGGGGGGATGTGTTGAGCCACGCAGCCAACGCGCTGAGCCATCGCGGCAGCAACGCGCGGGCGGCAACCGCAGCTAACGTTGGCGCACCCAACAGTTCCACCCACTGGACGCACCATTGCCACGCCGCTGGACAAACAACCGGAGTTATTACGCCTTGGAAATCGCATTCTGTGTAATAGGCGGTCTCGCGATGCGAGTCGTGGTGCGAGTACAAGCTTTGTTAGCTTTCGCTCGTAAAAAATTTGTATATTTAATTATTTATCATAGGCATCAGGTTTTATTATCAATAGTTAAAGTTATCATTATATTTCTTAAAAGAACCAATTAATTTCCTAAAGGTTAAAAATCTTGTATCGCGGATATAAACATTTTAGAAATGTTAATATGGGTTGTGGCCTATTAAATGTTGGTAAACACTGAACGAGACTATCTGTGTACCAATATCGTTTGAGGAGTTTTGGCGTGAAAACGCGACAGAGGTTACGTTCGTGTTTATAATTTAAGGATTAAGTAAGCATGTGTTAGCAAGCAATTTAGTTAGTAGTTTTTTTATCTCTTAGCACATGTTTTGATCATTGATGAATATCATCCCCAGCATCGCTTCATGGACGCGCAGTACTGCGCGTGATGTTGCGATGAATCTGTTTCAGATTTCCATACAAATGAACTGGGGTCTACTGGTAACCCCGTTCGAATTATACGCAATTTTTTGTTACTTAGGACGGCGAAAGGTTAGGGTTTTACCGACTAAGTTTTAGTTGTCGTTTCTCATACGCATTTTTTTGGACATATTTTTTTCTCTCGCTGGGAAATGCTTTTATGCACTGACCCCGACCGTGTGTCAGGAGTGTGGGACTCGGCGAACAAGCAGACCTCGCAATACCCACTAAAATCCAGCGGAACCCTCTTCATCCATGAATGAAGCACCAGGGGTTCAACTTTCGCATTCATCCCTGGTGCCCCGAATGAATCCGACTAAGGATTCTCGACGATGGACGGACTTACGCTTACAAACGCTGCCTTGTAGCCCGCCTCCTCCGGCGGTATGAGGGAGCATCCATTGCAATCTCCCTCTCTCGTTCGTGGGCCTCCTTCAGTGAGATGATCGTCTCACAGAAGAATGCCACTCCCGCCCAGCACCTCTCACTCGAAAGCATCGCGCCTACAACGCTGTCCAGTGAGAGGTCCGCGCCGATCAGCGCAACCAAGAGGTGACGCTGAGGTCCCCAGGCTGCACAATCTGCCAAAGTATGCTGTGCCGAGTCGATGGCAGCACCACACTCATGGCAGGCCGGTGATCCCTCGCGACCAATTCTGTGCAGGAACTTTCCGAAACATCCGTGTCCGGTCAGAACCTGCACCAATCTGTAGGTGAGCGACCCGTGCTTCCTGGAAAGCCATTGTTCCAGGTGAGGGCGGATCGCCTCCACAGTGGCCACGCCTGCTACTGGGGTCCTAAGATCCTCTTTCCATCGTTGGATCAGAGCGCGGTCGGCTCGAGCCCTGATCCTCCGGACCTCATCAGCGCCAACCTGCATATCACGTTCCCTTGTAGCCACCTTGTGCCTATAGATTGCCACGAGAACTTCCGCACGAAGCTCCCACGGAGGATCGCCCGCCAGAAGAGATGCCGCTGTCCAGGATACCGTGCGATACCCCCGTATTACCCTGACCGCTATTACCCTCTGAGCTTTGTGTAAAAGAGAAATATTTGAAGCAGTCAGAGCATCGAGCCACACGGGAGCACCGTATAGTGCCATACTAGCGACGATTCCGGCGTACAATTTTCTACAGGGCGATCCAGGTCCCCCCACGTTGGGCAACAACCTTCCCAATGCAGCAGCGGCATTGACGAGCCGCGGAACTAACCAAGCGAAGTGCGCGCGGAAGCTCCACCGGCCGTCTAGTAACAGACCCAGATATTTCATCTGAACACTAACCGCTACTGTTGCACCACACACCCTTAACGTTGCTCCTCGTGGGGGACCCCTTCGAGGTCCATGGAAGAGCAGCGCCTCCGTCTTGGTGG
>JACTOM010000493.1:699977-894363 GCA_015832385.1 Elymnias hypermnestra | reverse complement strand
CCCTTGTAACATTATTGGCCCGCGGTAACATCGTCATGACACTAGTGGCTCGCGCCATCTCCCTTGTGACATTATTGGCCCGCGGTAACACCATCATGACACTAGTGGCTCGCGCCAATGCCCCCATAATATTACTAGCCCGCACTAACATCCTCATGACACTAGGGGTTCGCGCAATCGCCCTTGTAACATTATTGGCCCGCGGTAACATCGTCATGACACTAGTGGCTCGCGCCATCGCCCTTGTAACATTATTGGCCCGCGGTAACATCGTCATGACACTAGTGGCTCGCGCCATCGCCCTTGTAACATTACTGGCCCGCACTAATATCCATATAACATCAACACTTTTATTAAAAACAATATCACAATAATCTTTTGCTCATTTTAACATAACACTTTGCTGGAAATCTCATGATATAAACTTATCGATGACCCCTACGTGTAAAGAATCAACTCTCAGTTTAGACATTTCAATGGTTTTTAATCATGTAGCTACTAAAACATCATCTTTAAAAAGTAAATAATTACTACAAAAGATCTCCAAAAAAATTGGATCTCATACTTTCCACGTAAGTATCGTCGTTATATAAATCGATTGTTTCACATCCAGTTCTTTACAGGTACGTACTAAAAGCTGTACAGGTACATACTAGAAGCTGGTTCAGCTGGCTTACAAGCCGTTATTAACCAAGCGCGTGCTCGTCAAGAAGGCCGTCAAGTGAAGCGGGGGCAAAACTTCTCCCATCAGCAGAATACATTATAACGTTGCGCAGTACGTAGCACTGCCCCGTTCCGAGGGCGTAAAGCGGTCGCCCCGAGCGGGTTTTACCCCCTAGTGGCACAAAAGTGACCCCTCGTTCAGCACAGCGTACTTCCACTAGTTCTGTGAAGCTTTTGTGCGGTGGTGGGGAGAGTGACGGAGCAGAGGTAGGTGCGGGACAGGGTAATGGTTCTAGGCGTGGGGCAGGAGGAGGATCCACGCCTATTAAGTCGTTACTGCGGTTGAGCAAGTGTAAAGCTTTCCTGAAGGCGTCGCGCACCGCCGGCTCTTGAAGAACATCATCAGGGAACATTTTCTGAAAGCGAATATAAATAATAGATAAAAAAATGTAATGTATTTATTTGGTCAAGGAATAATATTATCTTGTCTAAAATAGTTTGTTATATAATAGATTTTTCTCTCCACAAACTTCGTACCGCTTCAGAATAAAAAAAGAAAGTCAAAAAATGTGGTCAAATCAACTCAATTTCGCGCCAAACTCCGTAAAATATTATAGTTGCGATGAGAAATTTTTGGTTGTCAATGTGAAAAACAAATTAAAAATAGCATTTTTTTTTAATTATTTGATTTCTGAACAATGAGACGAACATCAAACGTTTGACAGGTGGGAGTGGTTTCTAAAAGAAAGCGAAATAGTTATTTTTACTATATTCCAAGAATTTTTTCCTGTACTTATTCACCTTTTAAACGTTCCCTGGACTTCCACAAATAATTCAGAACTAAAATTAGCGAAGTCAGTTTAGCCGTACTCGAGTTTTAGCGAGACTTACGATATGTAAAAGATAACAATGACTACTGTAGAGACCATCGCAGATATTTTTAAGATATAATATAGTATGACATTTAAGTGCAAATATTTTTTACGACGTAACACTTCAAATCTGTATGTATTTACATAAAAACCTATCTCTTGAACCACTCTATCTATCGCTGTAATCTCCATTAAAATACAAAAAATACTCAAAAAAAATTAAGCGAACAGACAGTGGAGGCGATTTCATTTTATATTATGTAAAGTGTTAACGCACCTTGAAGTCAGTGTAAGAGGTGAGTACGGCGGCGTGTGGGGGGGATGTGTTGAGCCACGCAGCCAACGCGCTGAGCCATCGCGGCAGCAACGCGCGGGCGGCAACCGCAGCTAACGTTGGCGCACCCAACAGTTCCACCCACTGGACGCACCATTGCCACGCCGCTGGACAAACAACCGGAGTTATTACGCCTTGGAAATCGCATTCTGTGTAATAGGCGGTCTCGCGATGCGAGTCGTGGTGCGAGTACAGGCTTTGTTAGCTTTCGCTCGTAAAAAATTTGTATATTTAATTATTTATCATAGGCATCAGGTTTTATTATCAATAGTTAAAGTTATCATTATATTTCTTAAAAGAACCAATTAATTTCCTAAAGGTTAAAAATCTTGTATCGCGGATATAAACATTTTAGAAATGTTAATATGGGTTGTGGCCTATTAAATGTTGGTAAACACTGAACGAGACTATCGGTGTACCAATATCGTTTGAGGAGTTTTGGCGTGAAAACGCGACAGAGGTTACGTTCGTGTTTATAATTTAAGGATTAAGTAAGCATGTGTTAGCAAGCAATTTAGTTAGTAGTTTTTTTATCTCTTAGCACATGTTTTGATCATTGATGAATATCATCCCCAGCATCGCTTCATGGACGCGCAGTACTGCGCGTGATGTTGCGATGAATCTGTTTCAGATTTCCATACAAATGAACTGGGGTCTACTGGTAACCCCGTTCGAATTATACGCAATTTTTTGTTACTTAGGACGGCGAAAGGTTAGGGTTTTACCGACTAAGTTTTAGTTGTCGTTTCTCATACGCATTTTTTTGGACTTGATTTTAGTTACACGTACACCTACTAAACTATATTTAAAAGAGTGACTGCAGCATTTCTTTTTTATCGGAATAAACTTTCTGAACCGGTGGATGTTTTGTGACCTTTTTGAACCTACTCGAATAAAAAAAAGAGTGTGTGTGAACTTATTTACACGCGTTAGAAGTTATACTTCTTGGGCGTAACAAAATAAAAATCTTTTCAAAAAGTTTATCTTTCGCCTTATTCTACGTTTGTAGAAAAACAACACTAACAATAGTTAAACGTAAACTAACTTTCATTGGACGTAAATAATCTGTTTTCTATAGTTGTGTCTGAAAAATATAATTTTGACAAGATTATCACGTTCATATTTCTAACAAGTAATATAATGAAATACTTAAGGTATTATATAATTATAAAATATTAAAAAAAAAACTAAAATGTTGACTATAGTTAACTTCGTTATGTCGGTTTATCGTAAAGGACTGCGCGCGTATCGGAAAAATTTACTCTCATAATTTTTCCCTAACGCGCCAAAAGAAGTATAACTTCAAAAATATTTTGATTTTGTAGTCGTGTGTGTGTACCGTTCTCGCCGCCACGCAGGTCCAGCGGAGCGGTCTGCAGGCAGTGCTCCAGCTTGGGCACGATGTGGTGGTGCAACAGCGGAGTGAGCGCAGGCCCCCACGCGGTTCGCCATGCCGCCAAAAGCGGCCGTGCACTCGCGTCCGCCGGGTGCCAGCCCGCAAGCGCCGCTGCCAACCGCGACCGGATCAAAGGGTACACCGATGACGACAGCGCCTGGACACACGTGCAAGATAGCCTAACAAATATTCCACATACGCCATTATAAGATATAATCTGGATAACTATGTGCTAAGCAAACCTCGGAGGCGTGCTCGTGCCACGGTAGCACCCAGTGGTGCAGGGGTTGTGTGTCTCGCGTCGGGTCCCAGGCGCGCACGGCCTCCAGAAGGCGCGGGGCCACGTGGCGCGCGCACACGGCCTTCAACAACCACGCAGGACTAGCCTCCCGCCAGGCCTCAATAGCCAGTATCATCGGTTCGGGGTTTCGTGGATTCCACTCCCTACACACAGAAACGGGTATATTCTTATCGTTGTGGAATAAAAGAAGATGTAGTGCCTAAAATTGAGAAAGGTATGCTTAGATGGTTTGGGCATGTAGAGAGAATGAATGAAAGGAGACTGACAAAAGGATTTATGAGACAAGAGTGTATGGGAAAGTTGGAAGGGGAAGATTCCTGAACCAAATCCAGAAAATTTTAAATGAGGGCCAGGTCAAGAGTACTCCAAACCGACGAACTAGTATGAAAGGTTTAATGAGAATGAAAGAAGTGAAGGAGATGTGCAAGAATCGTGGCCAGTGGATGGACGTGGTCTCTGCCTACCCCTATGGGAATGAGGCGTCATGCTATGTATGTATTCTTCATAAGCTGTAATTCTCTATTAGAAAGTGCCCTTTGTAAGAAAACTAAAATTTTGTGCACCTAGCGGCGAGTCGATATTTGAACGTCCAGATGGGCTATTAATATAAACAGGAAAGTAACTCTAACCAGTTCATTCATTTTAATGGCTTTAACAAATATGGTGAGCTAGTACAATACTAATATTAACAAAGCTTATATGCATGTTTTGTGAAAGACAATGATTTGGTAGTCGACATGCTACGCGTGATCTATGCGTGGCGCGAAGCCGTTAAGAGGGGTGACGTGGTCTTAGCAGTGAACGTGTTACAAGTAAATGTGTAAACCAAATATTTCTCATTCGTGGAGATTTTATATTATTTACTAAAAACTACGAACAGCACAAATTCGTCAAAAACAAAACTAAAATAGGAATAAAATTAATGCATCGAACAGTGAAGTTTCCGCGAATAAAAACTTCATGAAGAGCATGTTTTCCCCTATAACTTTCACGGAAAAAAGTTAATGAAAATGAAAACTTGTCAATTATTAGGAAAACCAAATAGACTATCAAAAATAAATCTATACGTTATTTTCTGCATTAGTAAAAAAGGGGGAATATTTTAATGTTATATAATTACTATGATGGTCGATTGAGTATTAGGGTAGTATACCTGGCGGCTGCGGCTAGACGTGGCTGTACGTGGTGCCATAGTAGGGTGTCGTAGGCGTCTTCGGCCAACAGTTCCCTCCACTTCCTGAAGGCGGGCTCAGGCAGCTCAGGGGCTGTTAGGGGACTCCAGCCAGCTGTCAGCGCCGACAGCAGCGGGCTCACCAGCTGCCCTCCAACACTTCCCAGTCCGAACATTTCGTACTCCAGCGGGAATGACTCCTGACATACAAACAACAAATTAGTCCTGTCGATATTTAGTTTTTAGCATCAGATCCATAAATTGTGAACGATGATGATTTAAAAATAAACTTTTTGTCTATGTCATGTTGTACTAACTGAGTGGCAAGCAAATTAATCAAGTCTGACCAACCTTTAAGTCTTTGAGTACATCATAGGCGTTCTCCAGTGACACATCTGGACGGTCCAATTGCTGCACTAGAGCCAGGATAGCTTTCACTTTTCCGATAACCTCATCCTCTGCACGGAGTTTTACGTCGCATTCTTCCAAGTCCCGCTCCAGTACTACAATTTCATCCTCTGCTTGTTGCAGTTCACGAGCATTTTGGATTATATCCTGCAGAAACAAGACCTATGATCCAATTGTTTGACGAATTCCACACATGAACAAGGCTTTAGTAAGAAAAGATGTTGCTTCTATTCATAACATGTTCAGAGGAGATGCGGGAACTATCTTCTGATGCCCGTGCTTTCTGTCCCAGAAGGTTCGGGAGAGGGGGGGGGGGGCAGACGGCGTGGATTTGCGCACCTCCTCCTACCAACCTCATTTACATATGGGTCACCAGATGAAGCCGAAATGAGCGATACAGAATGCGCAAACGAATCGTTGGTGCCCCACTTTAAAATGACGAGGGTCTGGATTTCAGTAGGTACTCTAGAGTCCCACACTTTCGACATTTTGGTCAGAGGTCGGAATGCCTAATAGCATTTCCCAGCAAAAAAAGAATAGCAGACATAACTCACACATTTACAAGAGTCTACTACTATACTATGAAGGGGTATTCTAGCAGGCAAATGTAACTTACATTAACCTAGTGTCGGGTGGCGTTGTATCGGCTATGGTTTCACTCTTATCATAGCTTCCGCTTTGAGGGGTTGTGAGTGGTGACAATAGAGGCTTACACTGTTCTATATTTTACGAGACCCAGACCAACTACCGCCACAGAGGGAGTTTAGTGGGTATAGTCCCAGATAACATCCTCAAAGAAGCCCAATGTCTTTGGAAGATTCTTCCCATTCTCATGTAAAAAAAAGCAGGGTTGATTCCACTTACTCTCTCACAACAGTCTACGGCGAGGTGTAAGTTGTGTGTAAGTGCTGGTGCAGCGAAACGTGTACACGCGCGACGCGGTTCGTGTTCGTAGCGCGGTGCTGCGGCCCGCAAAGCGTGATATCCGCTCAGCACGCGCCGCGAACGACCCGTCATGTCGATAACCGGAACACTGCACGCCGCGCTATAAGTAATTCAAAGAATCTTTATTCCAGATCTTTCGATTTCATTTTAAAGCATTTCATTCACTAACAACCTTTTATTTAGTAAGTAGCAGCCCTTTAACGTCCCACTGCTGGGCACAGCCTCCTCACTCCAAAGAGCGAGGGTTTTTAGAGCATAGACCCACCACGCTGCTCCACTGTACACAAGTGCACTCTCTATTCCTTCACTCTCATAGTCCGATGTGACGGGAGTCCGACACGGCCGGAGAGAGATCAGGCGCAGGACCGACGGCTTAAGGTGCTCTCCCAAGCACGGGGGTGGATCACACCGCCAACTTCCCAACTTCGGGCAAATATTGAGAAAATCTTAATAGAAAACTCAATATAGATTTTTGAATTAGCCCGACCCGGGACTCGAACCCAGGACCTCAAGTCTGTAGTCGAACATGCTAACCACTGGACCAATGAGGCAGTTTATTTAATCTTTTTAAAAATATTATCACTAACATCATCTATATATATAAAGACTATCAAACTAGATTATCTCACTTTAAACCTAGTTCTTTAGTAATAAGGCGTAAAATTTGTGATGTAAAAACACTTTATAAGATTTTACATGGTCATATTAACTGTTCAGGTATTAATGAGAAATTTAACATTTATGTTCCAAATCTGTCCCTAGGAAATATCGTCGTCGTCGCTTCAACCGATGGACGTCCACTGCTGGACATAGGTCTCACGAAATGATGCCCACAAGGCCCGATCTTGGGCCGCCTGGCTCCAGCGGCTACCGGCGACCCTCCTTATATCGTCGGTCCACCTTGTGGGGGGTCTTCCTACACTGCGTCGTCCGGTGCGGGGTCGCCATTCCAGCACCTTCCGGCCCCAACGTCCATCGGTTAGTCGGACTATGTGCCCCGCCCATTGCCACTTCAGGTTCGCGATTCGTAGGGCTATGTCGGTGACTTTGGTTCTGCTACGGATCTCCTCATTTCTGATTTGATCGCGTAGAGAAACTCCGAGCATAGCCCTCTCCATCGCACGCTGAGTGACTCTGAGCTTCCGCATGAGGCCCATAGTCAGCGACCACGTCTCAGAACCGTAGGTCATCACTGGCAACACGCACTGTTCGAAGACTTTGGTCTTCAGGCACTGAGGGATATTGGACGAAAAAGTCTTCCGGAACTTCCCGAACGCTGCCCAACCGAGTTGGATTCGGCGGTTGACCTCTTTCTCGAAATTGGACCTACCTAGCTGGACTATGTGTCCCAGGTATGTATACTCGTCAACAATTTCGAGTGTAGAGTTCTCAACGATGACTGGGTGGAGCGGAACATGGATATTGGACATAACTTTCGTCTTATCCATGTTCATTTTTAGGCCCACCTGTCGAGAAGCTCTGCTGAGGTCATCGAGCATTGCATTGAGATCTTCCAGAGTCTCTGCCATAATGACCACGTCGTCGGCAAACCGTAGATGAGTGATGTACTCGCCGTTGATGTTGATGCCCAGTCCGTTCCACTCCATAAGCTTAAACAGGTCCTCCAACGCCGCAGTAAAGAGCTTCGGGGAGATAACATCTCCCTGTCGCACTCCACGCTGCAGTTGGATAGACGCTGTGCTTTGGTCCTGTATACGGACTGACATGGTGGCGTTTTCGTACAAACACTTCAACACGTGTATGTACCGGTGGTCAATTCGGCATCTCTGCAAAGATCTCAACACGGCCCATGTTTCCACCGAATCGAAGGCTTTCTCATAGTCCACGAACGCCAAGCAAAGTGGCCGATTATACTCCTCGGTCTTCTGTATAATCTGCCGCAGCGTAAAGATGTGGTCTATGGTACTAAAGCCTTTTCGGAATCCGGCTTGTTCGGGAGGCTGGAAGTCGTCAAACTTGCGAGCGAGACGATTCGTGATGACCCTCGAGAACAGTTTATAGACATGACTTAGCAGCGCAATAGGTCTATAGTTCTTCAATAAGGTGTTGTCACCTTTCTTGAAGAACAGAACTACCACGCTCCTATGCCATGCCTTGGGCACCGTGCCTTCCAGGATGACGGAATTGAACATTCGCTGAAGGACTTTAAGAATGGGTTTTCCACCCGCCTTCAGGAGTTCCGCTGTGATTCCGTCATCACCCGGTGCCTTGCCGTTCTTCATCTGTTTGAGAGCCATACTAATCTCGTACAAGCTGACGTCCGGGATATCTTCGGTATAATGCCGGGTCAGTTTGGCACGGGGATCTTTAGCCAAACTATCAATAGGCTTGCAAGTCGATGTGTACAACTGTCCATAGAAGCTCTCAACCTCCCTCCGAATCTCAGGTCCAGATGCAATGAGTTCGCCGTTATGGGTCTTCAGCCGCGTCAACTGGCTCTGACCGATAGACAAATCTTTTGCGAACACTTTAGTGCCTTTGTTGCGTTCGATGGTATCTCGTATACGCTCGGCATTAAAGTGTCGCACATCACGCTTTTGCGATTTAGAGATCTGTCTATTGATCTGCCGATATGCGGACGCGTCTGCTGTAGACTGCAAGCTCATTGCATGTCTCTGTTCCATGAGATTAAGAGTATGGTCTGAGAATCTCTTGGTTTGCTTTTTACGGGGTTTATAAAATTTCATCCCAACCGTATGGACAGTTTCCACTAGCCTATCGTTTAGCTCGTCCACAGATTCGCAATCCTCGAGGCAGGCGAAGCGGTTTTGCAGCTCTAGTTGAAAGCTCTCGGGGTTTTGGATATGCGCGCGAGTGGGTCGGAGCGTAGACTTCACCAGTCTGAACCGCTCTCGGTGTACGTTGATATTCAATGTGCCTCTTACCATACGGTGATCGCTCCCAGTTTTCACTTGATTGATCACAGAGACATCATTGAATATGTTCCGTTTCGTAGACATGATGAAGTCAATCTCGTTTCTCGTGGAACCATCAGGACTCAGCCAGGTCCATTTTCGGAGCGGCTGTTTCTTGAAAAAAGAGTTCATCATATAGAGTCCCTCCTTTTCCATGAAATCAGCGAGCATCTGTCCCCTCTGGTTCCGTTGCCCATACCCAAATTGCCCCACTCTCAACTCTGCCCCGCTTCGTTCGCCGAGTTTTGCGTTGAAATCACCCATAACAACGTTGTAGAAGGTCCTAGAGGTATGCATGGCTTTGGAAATGTCCTCATACATAACCTCTACATCATCATCTGGATGCGATGATGTGGGTGCGTAAACCTGGATGACCTTCAACGAATACCGTTTGGTAATTCTGAGTATCAGGTACGCTACCCTGTTGGACACGCTGTTAACTTCTACAACGCTGTTGACGAGAGATTTGTGGACGAGGAACCCGACACCACCTTGGGACTGGTGTTCGCCCTCCCGGTAGTAGAACAAGTTACCGGATTTGAGGATTATCGTGTCCTCCCCCTCTCTACGGACTTCCGACAATCCTATAATATCCCAGTGTAACTTGTTTACTGCTTCTTCCAGTTCGAAGATCTTTTCGTCGGTCCTCAAAGTGCGTGCGTTGTATGTTGCCAGGTCAAGTCGTCGGGGTTGGCAGCGGAATCTCTTCCGGAGATTCTTAGCACCCCCTGCCCCGCCGTTACCGAAACCGCTGCCAGAGCTTGGAATAGCGGGGCTGCCGGGGACTGGGGGCCATTGCTGCCTTGTTGTCATCATTTCTTGGTTTTGCCAATAATCACCACGCTTGGCAGGCGGGTTGGTGATCGCAGTGCTGACCCTCTCGCACCGATAACGCTGCTGCCCGTTATCGGTCTGTGGCATTTAGGTCAGCGAGGAATGGATATACCGCCATTTATCGGTATGGGAGTTGGATAGGAAAGATTTGGTATGTGGGATAAGAGGAGTTTTGGGGAGCATTGGGGTTAGGTATAGGACATTACTGCCGCGGGCAGGAGAGTGAAGAGCGGTAGTAATAGCTCGAGGCGTCCGGGGTCGCTTACCCGTATGCTTAGCTAGTAACCGGACAGATTATCTGGCTAAGCACCCTCTGAACTATCTAGGAAATATAAATACATTTAATTTAAATTACTATAGGACCAATGTTGGATGATATGCTCCTGAACACACTTATGGAAACATACAACATAGTCTCACGTTAAGGTGATATTGACATACTCGGTTGTGGCGATTATTTAAAATTTGTCGAAATTATTACAAATGTTTTCCGTATTTATTTTAGTTTTAAACTATGATACATTTATTTTTGTTATTCATTGCTTTACTTTACTTGCATGTTCTCATTTTTCTTTTTCTTTTTGTTTACATCACACTTAATTTAATTTTATAGTGCTGTATACACCTGTAATGGCTAGTCATACAGAACGAATCTATGTTATAAATTTATAAGAATATCTAGTGATAAGTCGATCTCTGAATAAAATAAATAAATATATAAGAGATATCCAGGTATCAAATCAAAATATCTTTATTCAAGTAGGCATATTACAGCACTTTTGAAGCGTCAAATTATATTTTTTTTCCACACTCTGATTCTAATATAGGTCTGATGATGGAACTCAAGAACGGCTTAAAGTCTAAAGTTACGAGGGTTCCTTCGCGCCCTGATCCGAGAAGAACCAGCAACAAACTCAGTCGGGTAATTTTTTTTTTTTTTTTTTTTGTGTTATCTATTGACTCATTACGATATCTCTGGAATCATAAGGTGTAGAGACTTGAAATATGGTAGGAATATTATTTTTGCCGAGTAGAGGCCAGCTAAGAACGGATTTTCAAAATTCCACCCGCAGAGGGGGTTGCAAGGTGCTAATTAAAAAAAATCAAATTTCACATTAAAAAAGATTCAAACTTCACATTTACAAACTCTGTCTTTTATGGTATGTAAAATTTGGTCAGAAGTTTTTTTTTGCCATAATAGAATCTATCAAAGTAAATATTAGGAAATTCCACCCTCAAAGAGCAGTGCGGGTATGTTTATTATTTGTAAGACAAAATGCTACGAAAAAATCATTCCACGCAGACGAAGTCGCGGGTTCAGCTAGTTATATATATATATATCTATAATATTATTGATATCCGGCTCGTAGGACCATAATATGTTACAGTGTGTATAGTGCCCTAAGTAGTAGGGAATTCTGGCTTCCCGCTTGGTTTGTTATAAATTGAAAGCGGACTGTATAATAAATGATTTAATGTGAAATTATACAATGATACTTCACAAGGTAAAAGCTTAAAAAGAGTCCGTCCGGTCGACTCGTGCGTCAACTTCTTATGGGAGGGTAAACCACTTTGTTACGTAACGCGTTACGGCGACAATCTGTCTGGCTTCCCTTTCTCTTACAGATACTTCAGCAGTACGCAGGCTCTTCCTCCTCTGTCACTCTAAGCGCTACCCGTATTTCTGATTCAGGCTTCCCTCTTCCTCTAGTCAGTGTTTAGTGCGCGGTAGAGATATACCATTGAGAGCGAGCATATAACCGAAAACTTAATCAATAAAAGAATGTAAAATAGATGTTGTCCGATTCCGATTCTCTACCCTAGCCGATGTGCACGCTAAGATTCACGAAAATCGGTAGAGCCGTTTCAGAGGAGTTCTACTTCTAACACTGACACGAGAATTTTATATATTACATTTAAATAATAATATAAGCTTGTCTCAAGTTAAACAATTTCATTATGGATTAGTTTAAATTACCACTTCTCTGGGGAATCCTGAGAGGCACATCTTTTTTCAATTAACTTTTATTTAATAAAAGTATAAAACGTATTAACAATAGAAGAAAAGAATGAAAGTGTTCATTTAATTTCACACCCTTTTGTATAACATAGAACATTAGAGATTGAGGCTGGAAAGTTGCAAACAACTATGGGTGATGTGATTTGGTAACATCTGGTGTATCATGTTTGCCTGCTGATTTATCACGATTAACAATTATTGCAACAATCCGTTTTTTGCTATTAATGGCAATACTCTGTGCAAGAGGTCGTTTAGTGCTACGATAAACTTGTGTAGTTTAAAAACCTTCAGGGCTTCACACTGTATGGTTTTCAAAGAGAAGACACTTGACAATTATAATATGAATTATTTATACTTTAGAGCATTATAAATACAATACCTTGTTACAGTGTGCATGGTGGGTTTACCCTCTTGGATGACATCAGCAGCATCCTTGTAGAAGTACCTTCCTTTATGTGACTTTTTCCAATTATAAGTTTTCTCCTTTGTACCCTTCTCTTCTTCTTCTTTCTCTTTCTGTCGCCGCTCTTCCTCCTTTTTGGCTTTTTGCTAAATGAAATTTGGAATTATACAGGAATATGTAATACATCAGCAACTATATAATATAGGTAATATGAAAAACAAGATCAATTCCTATGCCATCTGGCACAAATTCTTACACCCATTTTCAATATCTTTATTGTTATAAATTTTAGTAAAATGTATGTACTCTTTGAATGAATATTAGAAAAACCCATATTACAAGTTAAATAAAATAATAGGAAATTGAAATACTTACAGCTGACTTTTCAGGTCCGTAAGCTCCAATAGCTCCTCTACCTTTTCTCATAGTAGCTTCCACTGGAGCAGATATTCCCTGCAGATCCTTACCTAAACCCTTTCCTGGTTGGTAACCCATCTGCAAGCAAATATTGTTTATATCAATAACAAATACTAAGATACATATCTCTTTTTATATTTAACTACAACTTTGTCTGCATCACATTAAAGGGTTACAAGAGACATTGGGTTACTAGATATATATAAAAAAAGTTACCTTAAGTCAATCTAAAAGATATACTATCCCAGAATTTTTTACAATTTTTGAAAAAACTAATTCATTCCAACATAATTAATGCTTAACATTATTTTTTTAATAATTACAAACCTGCAACAGTAGTTTCGCTCCTATACCTTTTGTATGTTTCTCCCAGTTGCCCATTGATCCTGAAAGAGGTGCATTCATCCGCCCCCCACGCCTCATCCCTGCTGTTTCACTCTCATGTGGAACCTGCACTTCCTCCTCATCGGAGCTATCAACATATCTTGTTTTCACTGCAGTTCCTTCTGATTTTTCTATTTCTGGGAATTAAAACACTTACTTATAATAATAAGGACAGAAACAGCAAGACATATATATCTCTGAAGAAAGTCTTAAGTCAACTTACAGGAATTTTGATTCCATATATTGTAACAAGCATAAACGATTATTTGGCTGAATTTTACAGGACTATCAAAATAATGTGTCAATATATAAGAAATTAAATTTTAATTTTTAAAATTATTTTATACATTATTTTAAACATATTATATTGACACATTTCATTTTATTGTAAGCTTTAAATCACCTAGGCCATCAATTAATTTAAATTATGGCAATAAGCTACATCAGAAGCAATGTAGTACAAATATTTATTGATTTTACCTTTCTTTTCTTCTTTCTTTTTTCCCGCTTGCTGAACTCCTCCTGCCACAAATCCAATAGGTGCAGAGAAATCTTTGGGTTTCCTTGTCCTTCTCCTAATATTATCTTCATTATCCTCTTCATCACTATCTTTTGCCCATACACCTATCATGAAAAATATAGTTGTAATGTTCTTTTTCAAATCAAATTCTTACTGAATAGAAAGGTATTTCATTCTTATTTAAAACCTAAATATAATAAATAATAATTATGGTATGACAAATCTGGATTACATTATTCCCACATTTATTAATACAGTCCCACTCAATTTAAAATAGAAAAAAATATAAACATACATACTTTCTACCATAAAATATTTGGTTCTTTAGTTTTATTTATGAATAGTTTAATATGTTTGTGTAGTTTAATATATTTTTTATTAAACTCTAGCATAGTACAATCGACTCGGATTTTTGGTAAATCTAGTATATATACATTCATAAGAAACAAGTCGTTTTATCTAATAATAGCTATAACAATTTTAGATACCATATATTTGTTGTTCTTTTTTTCCTCGGCGATTTCTATTAGGATTGAATTCATTGTCCAAGTCATAATCGGTGATCTCAAATCGTATAACCTCGTCGTCTGACATTATATTCTATTTGTAACCAACTTTACTATTTTCTTTTTTAAGATTTTGTAATCATACCCCAGCGCTAAACACACTAGTCACTTAATTTCATAGAAAAAGAATACAATATACAACTATACAGTAACTATATAGCTATTATCTATGTAAATACACATAACATAATACAGACAAATGTCAATGTCAAAAATTACATATTTTTTTAAATCTCATCAATGCAGTAAGCATGAGTTTTAGAGCCTACAATAAGTCAAAATTTAGAATTGAAATTTACAGCCGATATCACTATCGGATTTATAATCCAATTGTTTAAAGACCTGATTATATTCGTTATAGTTTTTTTTATAAGCACAAGCTTGGTACACTTAAGGTTGCTGCACACAAAATCCAAATTAATGTTATGAATACTAACAGATTTCGTACATTTTATGTAAACTCGCCGCATATGTTTTTCGCCTGCGGTGGTACACAAAAAAGCCCTGCTTCCTGGACTCATGACCATATGTAATGTTAGAAACATCGATGCAACTGAAACGGCTGATGCGAGCTATATACGCCGTCATAAAGGCCTGGGCTGTTTTGTCACGCATCTTTCACTTTATCCTTACTCTGGGGCCAATATGCAATATCTGGACGAAGTAAAAAAATCTCTTTACAATATTAATAGTTTAAAATATATGCAAATAAAAACTATAAGAAAATATTAACACCAATATTGGTAAATTACATTTTTATTTTTTTACAAAATATAACGTTAATACATATATTAACAGCACTTTATATGTAACTGCCGTTGTATTGGCCCATTGGTTAGCCAGATACATTCTACTTAAAAGAACTTTGAAACCTGGACAGGCCCTCCTTTAATTTAAATGCACCACTGTGCTATTCGATGAAAGAAAACATAGAAAGAAATTCTGCATATCGCGGGAGCAATATTGGAGTATGTGTAGTCTTCAAATCCGCAGTTTAATAGCGTAGTAGAACTAAGCTCTAAAAAAATTAATGAAATTCTGAAATTGAGTGAGGAGATTTTCCCCCCAACTGTAGTACTTTAACAGGACTGCTTACTACGTCTTTACTTAATATTATCTATCTCTATATCTTCTACAGTCATGTGTATATTCTATACTCTATCAAATCTATGATTCTATACATTACATGTAGCAATTGTCAAAAGGGCAAAACAAGATTTTGGTATTTGACATTACATTTGTAAATATTTCAGAAGAACTCCGACTCCCATTTCCCATTCATATGTTAATTGTATGTAGACAAATGCTGTATATAATGTATAATAAGTTGTGAAAAGTGGTAGATTAGATACGCCGTCATGGTAATCATTTGAACCGCATTTAAAATGCTAAGCCGATTCTCGGACGCTTTGCAGAGTGCCGCGGACGTAGTAAGTTTGTAAACTTGATATATTTTCTCATGTTTTTTTATTAATTTAAGCATAAAAGTACAATATAGTCTATTTCATTTGACGGTCCTCCTACGGCCTCGCTGGAACAATGGTGCGAGTACTGGTGGCAGGTCATGGGTTAAATTCCCGTCAGGACCGATTTAGGAAATAGCATTTTATAACATGTCAGTGAGTTGACGACTTACCTACCTACCTATAAAGACGTGGAGCCAAACAGAACTTTGTATTAAATATAGTTTTGTGCAGAAACCATAACTGGTAATTGCCTCTTAGGAGTTTAGCATACTTCCATCTTAGACTGTATCATCTTTAACCATCAAGTGAAATGATAGTCAATTGCTAATCAACATTATGAAAAACTGTATTTGCTATGACATTTATTTAGAACAATTTTGATTAATATTTCAAACATTATCAATAATTTTATAATTGTAATATAGTTTTTAGTTTAATTATAATTTCAGCTAGCGCCGCCAGCAACAAGATTAGAAGACTTTAAATATCATTGGAAGATGGTTATTAACTTTTATCAAAATTATGATGATAACAGTAAGATCCACATCGAAGACACTAAAGTGCCACATCATTTGCATCAAATGCTACAGGTATAAGAGCATTTTGTTATTTTTTTATTATTATCATAAAATTACATGGATAGCAGAACTTTATCTTCATCTTATGCAAAACAGACTGCAAATAATAATTAAAATGTTATTAATTGCACTTTCTACTAATTATAATATTGTTGGCATTATCATTTGACCTCTATGTTTTGCTCATAGCATATAAAGGTATTCAATTAGTTATGACAATTCATACTTCAATTTACATTGAACATGATAAGAATGATAAAAATTATGTTTGCTTAAAACATCCAAATATACTACATCTAAGTGATTGCCTAAAACATGTTTTGCAATTTTAGACACAAACTAAACAAATAAAGTTTAGTTGGTTTTGATACTAATACAAATTAAAAAATTGCAATCTACTAATTATATTTTTCAATAAGACACAGTTACCCATAACCAGCAACTTGATTTTAAAAAAGTTGTCTATAAAGAACCTAAGTAAGTTTTTATGGATGGGTAGCTC
Organism: Elymnias hypermnestra; assembly: GCA_015832385.1. Classification (NCBI taxonomy): domain Eukaryota; kingdom Metazoa; phylum Arthropoda; class Insecta; order Lepidoptera; family Nymphalidae; genus Elymnias; species Elymnias hypermnestra. The sequence continues at coordinate 877,647 of JACTOM010000493.1, read as the reverse complement.
AAGGATTGTTCATTTCATTATATGGCCTAGTGGCAATCATGCTTAGAGGTTATATAAATTCACTATCACTATATAAATTCACACAAACTTTTACTAAAAAATGTAATAGTTTCTATAGAATGAAATAGTAGTTCCAAGTTGCAATCCTGGGCTGTCAAAATTTATTTTCTTTTTATAAAAGAAACAAGCATGTTTGCTTTGTTCTTCCCAATCCATCAAAGTGTTTTTTCAGTTAAGGAAAACAAAGTGAGTAAACTAGCATATCCCAGTATATCCCATATTTGAGGGGTAAGTGTAGCCTGGCAGTCCACAGTGGAACAGTATGCCCTAACAACCCTCTCACTTATGAACAAGGAGCCTTATGTCCTGGAATAGAATGTTAATAGGCTGTTATTTACCTTTTACCTTAAACAGACTTATGTGAAAACTCTTGACGAAAATAATTGTTGATATTAATCTTTTTTATGATTCAAACAATTTACGAGGCTACAAATTAACAATATTTTAGGAAATGTTAACATAATTATCTGATTAAGATGTTCTTTGTTACTCAAATTTTTTTGAATTGTTTTATAGTCAAATAACTTATGCTCTTATCAGTACATCTGTAAATAACAATATGAAATACATTTATATAAAACTGACATTTTTATCTTGATATTTAAATAATTGTTGTGTTGCATAATTATTATAAAGAGTGAAAGGTGAGAGGTAGAATTTGTTAACATAAATAAGCTTTCAACACCAAGAAGAAAATGTAAATGAATGATTAAAAAAAGTTAACCTCAAATAGATTAAGTACCTAAAATGAATTAAAAGTTTGATGATTTAACTTTCAAATAATAGTTTGAACGATTGCTTTAAAATATTATGCAGGCACCATATTATACTTAAAACTCTATATATGTAATTCTTATTTCAGTATTTATGCATAATGTCCGAATTATTTCCATTTAAACATTTATTATATCACATTTCACAATGCGTTGAATTTTATAGTGATGTGAATTAATAGTATTTTACATGCACTCAAGACTGCTTCATTGATCTAGTGGTTAGCAAGTTCGACTACAGACATGAGGTCCTGGGTTCCAGCCCCAGGTTGGGCCACTTCATAAATCGATATTAACTTTTCTATTAAGATTTTCTCAATATTTTCCCGAAGTTGGAAAGTTCGCCCTCGGTCCTGCGCTTGATCTCTCTCCGGTCGTGTCAGATTCCCGTCACATAGAACTATGGGAGTAAAGGAATAGATTGTATACTATGCCTGCCAATCTGCAGTGGAGCAATGTCTGTGAATCTATGCCCTAAAAACCCTCACTCTTATGACTAAGGAGGCTTGTGCCCAGCAGTGGGCCGTTAATGGGATGCTGCTTACCTCTTTTTATATGTATGTATTTTACATAGAACATTCGCTATTTAGCGATAAAACCGCCTATTGTACTTTTATTTCTCTTATATTTAAGTTTATCTTATATATTGGTATCATAGACGTGCAAGAAAGTGTATAAATAAATAGAATATTTACATACATAAAGATGTTGATTATACATATAAATATTTACACATACATGCATATAAATTATACATACGCATACATATATATACCCGTTGTACAGTTTTATCCTTGCCTATCCTGAACGATGTTGATTTAATTGCGATAAGGACAGATAGGACTTCACTACGTGGTTCTTGAAGGTGGGGATTTTTGACAGCTTGCGTTTCATAGGTTTATTGCACGAACCGTGAACAATTTGTAGAAGAATTTAGGTTCACAGTTCTGTTAGGTCAGCGCTAAGTCATCTGCATGGTGTGCATTAAGAGAATCGGTTAACCAACCAACCAACGTTAAATTTATCTTACTTAGTTAATAGTGGAGGAAGAGAAGGAACAGCAAGGCAGCGCCATGGGACCGTGTTTAGAGGCAGTTGTCCAGCGTGAAGTAGCGCTAGCTGATGCACTTTCTGCACTTGTGAGGCTGCAGCGGCCTCCTGGCGCGAGGCGCTGCGCTTTGGTGCTGGCCACTGCACTACTGCGTCGCACACGTCGTCCCCCACTTCATAGCCCACATTTACACCGTCCTCTTCAGGTAATATGGATATAAACTCACAGCAAAACATATAATGTATCATAGTAATTTCTTTTTACCTAGCATAAAAATAAAACTTCCAGCGACCCATTTAATTCGTCGAATTTTTTCTAATCGCAACTGACAATATTAGATCCCACCTGTAGTCGGATTTAAGTTTGTAATTCAGCTGACAGGACTTGATAGTCCACACTACACCCTCACACGATTCCAACGTAAAATAGCAATCGTGCCGTGAATAGGGGAACCAAAACCCCAGGTGCTTGGGTTGAGATTCTGTTGGCAAATCACCTGTTCTTCAACCAATAACAAGCAAGTAGTTCCAATGATTTTGCAATTGTTATCAGGTGAACCGGTGTTTTATGGTCAGTTAAATTATTGGTCAATATACTATCGTATATATAACATAAGTACCCCCCCCAACGCCCTTGAGGGTGGAATTTCGTAAAATCCGGTCTTAGCTGACCAAATTTCAAGTCTACGCCTTATGGTTCCAGAGATATCGTAATGAGTCAATAGATACCTGGATATCTCATATATGTAAAGTGAGAGAGGGCTTATTCTTTATAAAAAATCGCGTATTTATTCCGCAGCAAGCCATCAAGATTCTCTTTATAAAAATGAAACTTACGGACTTGATTGTCTTGTCAACTCTTCATTGTGCTTTTCAGTGAAGGAAAACAGAAAACCAGGAGTAATTCTGAGGTGAGTAGCCGGTCAAACCGCAGTAGAGCTTTGTGGTGTGTCTATGTTCTAATACCCTCTCTCCTTGTATCCAGCAATGGGACGTTAATAGGCCGCTACATTTACATACCTGATATACGATATATTGAATTTATATATAGATAGTTCCAAAATTGAGTGGTTTTTTTTCTTTACGTTATGTGACTTATAATTTATATATAATAAAATTTGTGGCAGAGGATGCTCGTTGAATGCAGCGACACTCCCGCTTCTCCCACTGAAAAAGAAGAAGTGGAATTGCTGCTGACGCTATGCGGCCACGTCAGAAAGGAGCCAGGTCTTGCCAATGTTTTCGCCTCTCCCTACGTGGACGACAAAGCAGCCCTTTTGAATATCCCTGAAGATATACAAGCTCTTATACCAATGAAGACGAAAACACAGACACCAAAGAAGAATCCTTTGTTTGAAGTGGATATGACGCCGAATCCTTTGAAAACTGTCTCAATTATCAGGTTATCCAGAGAAGATTCATTGGGACCAATGTCTAGTTCGTTTGCAGACGAAGACGCTTCATGCAAAAGTCAGAGAACAGTGTACGATGATAATGACAAATTTCTTTTGATCGATTTGTTGCTGTTTTATTTGAATAGCGCTGTAAGTTACCGCAAAAGTTTTGAATTCTTTTACATATAATAGTATCAAAGTTTCTTATGCATGTGTCTGAATTCCTAAACGGCTGGATCGATTTTGTTGGAATTGCTTCTTTGTATTTACGTAGATTTACAAATGGGTTAGTTGACAATTTTATCTCATAAATAACGGAATTTCTATATTTCCACGGGAATTACTTATATGCAATATAATGCTTCTGTATGTGCTCTCAATAAAACATTTTCATATATTTTATATACTAGTAAAATGCTTTTATATGTGTGTATGTTATTGAAGTTCATCTAAAGAGATGAATCGTTTTTTACGTTGCCTTCAAGACTATTTTTAACCGACTTCAAAAAAAGGAGGAGGTTATCAATTCGTTTGTATTTTTTTTATTAGATCCATCATTCTATTTAACATAGTTAATTCTCACGGAAATATGCGGAATAGGATCGGCTACATCACGAAACGAAGCACTTTGTTAAATTTCAAGTCAATTGTGTTTATACTTCTAAAGATCTTTAATGAATGAGAGATTTAGATATACGTTAAAATATAATTGAATTTGTGGAATGATCTTCCACGATTGATTAGACTGTCTTCAAGAGACTTTTGAAAGAATTTTATCTTAGTAGTGCACAATAATTACGTTTGTATATTTAGATATGTATGTATGTCTATTAAATCATATATGTATGTATTTACGTAGTTTATGTAATTATTTGAATATATGTGTATGTATATGTATGTGTGAATTGTATATATTCATTTTGCATCTACCTGCATTTCTAGTAGTTGAAATTATAGTAGGATGTTCTATTGCACTTACCCAGTAATTTTATGGGCTACTATCTCCTAGGTTGTCTGGAGGAGATCGCTTTAAGCGATAAGACCGCCTTTGTACACTCTTATCTAAAATTATGTTAGTGTTTTCTTTCAAAATCTGTATGTTTGTGTGCAATAAGAATAAATAAATAAAAAATAAAGAGTCAAGGTGCATTTTAAAAATTTTTATTTTTTTGTAAATTTGATGATTATGTCGCCCCATTTATTAAATCAGGTCATTGTTTTTTTGGATATATCTATAAAACAGGCTTGAAATATATCATTAAAACAATAATAATCTTGAAGAGCAGTCTTACAAAATTTGAATTTCATACTTGACTCTTTATATGTAAGGGTCATCTATATTATAGATAGCGAGATAGCAAGATGCTATTAGGAATGGTAGGGTAATTTGTCACTATGCTGGCAAATTATACCGTTTTAAACTGGTAAGAGTCGATTTACTACTTTTGAATTCTACACAGTGTCGTAACGGAACCCAATCTCATGCTTGTCGGTACGTATTGCTGGTAGGGTGATAACTAGCCACGGAAGAAGCCTGTCATCAGTCCCGACTCAGACAAATTGAAAAATGCAATTTCCTAATCTGTTTGTGTCTGGATTTCACCATTGCGCCATCGAGACCGTCGAAGTTAATTTTACCTTGGTATAAGAGTAGATTGAGGTAGATGTGGCCAACGTTTGCAGGACAACCAGGTAGTGTTGCGGGCGTGCGAGGGGATAATGATAGTGTTCTCTCTGCCCGAAGACGACATCGCCAACCTGGTGACGTGCAGTCCGGCGTGCGAGCGCGTGGTGGAGCGGCTCGTGGCCGCCTTCCGCGCTGTACCGCGTGACCTGGATCCCGCGCTCGTTGACCACCTCAACATCACATGGGCGTGAGTAACGTAACCCTCTTCCACTCACATCCTCTTCTAATCCCAGCGCGTCCAGTCAGTCCCAGCCAGTCCCTCGCATAACGCATCTAAAAGTCTTGAAACACCATCAAATGAACTCAAGTTTAAAAGGCCTTTCTGTTGCAGAGGCGCTATTACTCGCTTTGCTAGCAGAAGTCATAGCTTCGATTCCCGGTTGGGGGAATTTAGGATATTGCTTCTGTCTAATTTGTCTGAGTTTGTGGCTAGTTACCACTCTACCAGCAAAGATGTACCGCCAATTGAGAGATATGTGTTCCTGTACGATGTTGTATAGAAACCATAAGAGCTAAGTTGCCTCTTACCATATTAGCGCGTAACAGTCCTGCGCTAACCTGTAAGCAATAACAAAAGAATTTCGTCAGGAACAACACAATCCATCCCCACTGGCGAAGAGTTGGTCATATTTCGGAAGTCTGATTCCGCATCATTCGAGATCACCTAATCTCCACATCCTAGTACATCTCCCTCTGCCGATGGCAAAGACTTGTTTGCTGTAAAGTTTACTGTTATTTATACAGTTAAAATTAATTATTAAATATTTATATAACTACATGGTGGTAATGTTACAAGAAATGTAATAAAATTTCATTATCTGAAACAGTTATCGTTTATCATTTTCTCTATTTGTGAACATTGTTTCTTCCCGCAGTTGCGTGTGGGAACAGGCAAGTGCGACGAGATTTCGTGGCCAAAGACACTTACACGCATTTTTCTCATGGCTCGACTACTGCGACACGCTTATGAAGGTATCACTTATATACAGAATTTTTAATCATTAGAAGTATTTCCGTTAAGTGGTTAGTAGTCTCGGGCTAGTATTTGCGATAATTTTAACCCCCAAATGCATTATACAAAAAAGCGAAGTTCGAATATGAATCCGCTTGCTTCTTTTATGAACAATTTTTTTTTATTATTTCCTTAAAATTAGTTCCTAGTTGTAATGTATTGTTGGAGAGCTAAGAAATCATTTAAGTTTTTAAAATAATCTGCAACCCGAATTTCGCAACATTCTTTTTTCTCTCCCGATGAGATTCCAGTGGCGCACATGCGCCTAACTCATTTTCCTCCCGGTAACATAGCAACGAATTGCTTATCGAAGTGAAAGCAGCTTTTAAAATCAAGCTTTAGTAGTTTTTAATATTATTGACTGAAAAATCAACTCGAAGAGGTCGACCTTTTACGCACCACGGGAAAAAAAGGGCTTCTTCATCCGCGATTTTGACATACCTGTGCGGCCGATAAAGCCCTTTTTTCTCATTTAATGCGTAATATACTATTCTAGGCTGGCTAGGCATTCGAGAGCCGTGTTATATAAAACAGATCCTGACAACAACAGAATCCTTAATAGCATCTTATTAAGTTCCTTTATAACGCAGGAATGCCACCCCGTCATTGCGGCGCACTTAAGACGCGTGTTTCGCTCACATTTCTTGGAAGGTGTGTCGGAAGCCTTAAGCGACGATGATGATGACTCACCCCAAGGCGTGCTGCTCACAACGGCTCTACTAGCTAAGTGTTTACGGGTGTTGGACTCGGCTGAGCTAATCGACGGTAAGGCCGAAGAATTACCCAGTAACTTAATACTTCGCCTAATATATATATGGCGCTGATAAATATTGTTAATTGTTCCTGAGATCAAAATTTCCGTACAGAATTCCCTCAGTAAGGTAATGTAAGCAGCAGCCCATTAACGTCCCACTGCTGGGCACAGGTCTCCTCACCCAAAAGAGACAGAGATTTTAGAGCATAGATTCACCACGTTTGCTCCTTAGTGGATTGGCAAACATAGTACACAAGTGCACTCTCTATTCCTTCACTCTCATAGTCCGACGTGATGTAAATCCGACACGACCGGAGAGAAATCAGGCTTAGGACCGACGGCTTAACGTGCTCTCCCAGGCACGAGGGTGTATCACACCGCCAACTTTCCAACTTCGGCCAAATATTGACAAAATCTTAATAGAAAAATCATTATCGATTTTTGAATTGGCCTCGAGGACCTCATGTTTTTTTTCTGTAGTCAAACATGCTAACCACTAGACCAATGAGGCAAAGTCCCTCTGTATTTACATAAAATTGCAAATGTATTTGTAATTTGTATTAAATTAATTTAAATCATAATTACTAATTAAAAAACAAATAATATAGTAGAAATTATTTCGATGAAACTCTAAGTTCTTAACTGTTTAGCCGTATGATAGTATTTATTTAATTTATATGGTAGCTGGTTCTTTGCGTGTACACATTTTGTGTTTTGGTGTTAAAGAGTTTTGAGAAGTAACGGTGCGGCTTCTGTATGCTTGTCAGTTAGTGGTGCCCTTTGTACATGTCGTCGGTACAGATTATAAGTCGGGGTCCGGTCGGTTTCAAGCACAGATTGTAATATTGCTTGAACAGTGTGTCAAACCTACGGATCGGAAACGTGTTCGCTGACCATGGGCCTCACTCGAAAGCTCAGAGTCACTCAGCGTGCGATGGAGATGGCTATGCTCGGAATTTCTCTACGTGATCGAATCAGAAATGAAGAGATCCGTAGTAGAACCAACGTCACCGACGTAGCCCTACGAATCGCGAACCTGAAGTGGCAATGGGCGGGGCACCTAGTCCGACGAACCGATAGACGTTGGGGCCGGAAGGTGCTGGAATGGCGATCCCGCACCGAACGACGCAGTGTAGGAAGACCCGATATAAGGAGAGTCGCCGGTAGCCGCTGGAGCCAGGCGGCACAATACCGGGCCTTGTGGACATCATTTCGTGAGACCTATGTCCCGCAGTGGACGTCCATCGGTTGAAGCGACGACGACGAGTGTGTCAAAACAAAGACAAGAGTTATGGTGTTGGTGGGTTGATTATTAGTGCGGATGTTCTGTAGAAGTTTCATCGTGGCTGGTGTGTGGTGAAGCAGAAGCTCCGCTACATGCACTGCTACAACGCTGCGCGGAAGGCCGGCACGATCTGACATTAGAAGCTCTACGATTTTTTGAGGTACCTTATTACACCTGCACACAATATCATATTTTATTTATTTACTAAGACAGCAAAAACATGTCACAACATTTGAGTAATATGTATACATATTATACATATTTATTATTAACATTATTGTTCTTACGTTTTACAAATTTCCTTAAGCTTCACTTCGAAAAAAAAAATCGCAATACCTTACTATGTAACATAAAAGCGTGTGTAGTTGATGTTAGCCCTACTGGCTTTGACAGCGTAACCGAGAGGGGAGGCGAGCGCAAAAGCTCCGCCGAGGGGTGGGCCCCTAGAAGGGCCATGCTGCGTCGTGGGGTAAAGGTTGCTCTAAGGGCGCCTCATACGAGGGTCGGACCTAGGCTTAGAGTAACGTTTGCTGCTGCTGAAAATGACAATCGGATAGGTGCTTAGTCTTGACGCCCATGGGTCCGCGGTCGGGGGCCGCGGCCGGGGTGCGTCAGATGGCGGGGACCTGGTCTTCGCCGGCGAAGACGCTGTGTGTGTGTGTGATTATGTACGGGGCGTTGTCAATTGTGATCTGGTCGTCTGGGTCGTCAAGAATGTGTTTGATCGTCAAGGACGTGTTTGGGCCGCTTCTTAAGTACATTTAAAAAATCTTAACGTATTGCGATGCGATAATCCTATTTATGTATGCAGGTCGTGATCGAAAAAGGCACGGAGCACAGCCTCGACCGTTTGGTTCTGTCGCGTGTATGTGCACGGCACTGTCGCGCGCCGCCTACCGTACCCTTGCAGCTAGAGCGAGACAGACTCAACGACGTATCTTTCTCGCGAGAACGAGAGAGAAACAGGTGACACGACAGTTTGTACCTACGGTACCCGAAATCACTGCTTCGTGAATGCCGCTATGTAGTCACCCATTTTACTCATTAAATAAGACCCATAATAAAACGCTTCCTTTATAATCTAGAGTATAATGCAATAGAAAATATGTTTATCTAATTACGGATATACACACACTCACTTACACACACACACACGCACAACCCTTTATATTCATTAATTTTAAAATAGGTATACATTTTTTATTTTGCTATCAAATATATAGACAAGACATATAAAATATTGTAAAACTGGGCCGACACTGACCCCTAAGTCACGGAATTACCTAGTTTAAGGGCCCAGGGTATTTTAATTATGTATCTTTTAGAGATTTCGATTCAATTTATTTTATATGTCGGAGAATAAGAGAGAACGGACGGAGAAGCATAAAGCACAGGGGCGTAGGGTTCTCCAACGACATCGTTATTAATTGAATCCATTATTTCATTTCTTATTCTGTGGGCGTTCGTGGGTAATGTTGGTGCAATTAAACACTTTGTTAATTAACTCGGATTATAATGTTCAATCACTTAATGTTCCCGATATCAATTTACACAAACTCATTAACAATAATAGCTAGGAACGCGACAGTTTCAATAGTCGACCATTCCGGCCGACCCCCGCTCGAGAACTGCCGAGAGGCGGGCCGGACTGCCACTTATTGACTCTGTCCCCACGCCGATACAAAGATGGCGCCAGCGTTCCACAGACTATTACACACGGACTAGCGATCCACAAACTCTTGCACTCCGACATATATATAAGATTTTTTTTTCTCCATAGAATCGAATTTATCTGTGGATAAGGATTCATTTATATAGGATATATCTTCTATAATATAAAAATGAATCGCAAAATGTGTTGTTAAGCGCATAACTCAACAACGCCTGGGTCAATTTTGACAATTATTTTTTTAACGTTTGTGGAAGTCCAAGGATGGTTTTTACGGCGAGAAAAGTTCGAATAATTGCAGGGTAAAACCAGCCAGTTTTCTAGAGTCAATTTGAACTTTATTGCTATTCAATAAATGTAGGGGTTCGGCAGAATAAAACCACGCATATGATTATGCTCGAAAAAGCGGGGGATGCGTCGTCTCTGTGCAGGGATCGGTTAGATTGACGGTTCTTGAATAATCCTGGGAACGATGTGTGTGCTTCGAGAGCCGTTGCAGCAGAGAGATTTTCAAAAGGATTCCACCAGCGCCCCGCCCATGAGAATTTCGCACACCCCATGTCGAGCGTTTATTGGTCCAGAAAACAGATACAAATATATAATTGTGCGGCGTACATAGATTATGCATTAATAATGACATAGATAAAAATCTATGAATTCGCCTCGCTTACAATAATGTTCATAACAACATTACAAGTACTCACTGTTGTCTAAGCAATGTAGGTGTGTTCCTAACGTCAATTTGCACTTTCAAACCGCACCGCACCGATGCACAGTTCAAAATCTATTGAATAGTCATAACCCGACCAAATAGAATAGTCTCAAAATGTAAGAGCTATAGATATTTAGTACCGCTGTAATTTCATTTCGGAAATGATTCGTAAAACTGAAATCTGCCACATTCCAAATCTTTTTGACAGAACGAAGTCTGTCGGGTCTAGTTATCCTATATAAATGAATGCAAGAAAATTTAAAACTATATATAACGATATAAACAATTACAATCAATGATATATTAATTCTTAAAGCTAATATCACGATATTTATTATGTATTCAATAACAAACTCAATACTTTTTACGACTTAATATTTTTGTCAATACTAATCGAATGACGTCATCTTAAAGGTATTTTCGAAAGAGACAGTAATATACAATATCATTTGGTTTAGTTAATGTGCTGCTAGCTTTTGAAGTGAAACTTCTTTGGGGGAACGAGGGTAATTTTTTTACGGGTGAAACCCGTGATTAGCGTCACGAAGATGTGCAGCGTTTTTTGTGCAAATTCTTTAGAAGGTCAGGTTAGGTTGTAATTTGCCACACTTGTTAATTTGATATTCAAATTTTCATAAAATATACAATAAAAATATTTCATAAATTCTCTTTTCACAATTTTAAATTCAAGAAGAAAATTTGCTTAATGATTTTAATATTGACAAAAAATGGAGATTTCAATAAATTATTTGTATTCATTTTCAACACAATATTTTAATGATAATTAAATTCCTAACACATCTTCCTTTTTTCTTCCTTCTAAGTCTCGAAAATGTATAGTTTTAGATTTGTATAAATATAATCAAGACTTAAAAATTATTTTGGCAAAGAAGTTTCACTTCTGACATGTGTACTTTGTACGCAGGCACTTTTATTTTTTAACTTGAAAATAATAGTTCTTAATTCTATGTTGAATGTTTTTGTGCCCCTTTTATTTATCACTAACACTATATCATTGATTTTTTTTGTTATCATGAATTGTTTTTGGTTTCAGGGAGGCAATTCGGGGCCCTGGTGGGGAGCGACTGGCGGAACGAGCTCACCGCGCCGTCTCCAGGTACCACACGTCGTTCCCACCCTACTATCAATGTACCCTTGTACCCCTCCCTCTCCCCTATTCACCGCTTAATATAACTTTTATTATTATTTATTTATAATAATTTTTATGCTTCATTGTACACCACACTTAGGATATAGAAACATATATGAATAGGGATAGATATACATATATTTATGTATTTTATTATTAAATGAGTGAATCCCTTTCTTCGCCCAAAGGCATGCAAGATTGGAACTTCCAATACGTTAAAAGGGCCTAAGATATTGTGCCAACTCTTTGTTACCTTCCCCCAGTTTGGCCTTATCGTTTTTACACTCATGGAAAGAAACGCGGCATTTTATTGTAGTTTTATAGACAGATTCTTTTCTTTATAAACGAGGAAAATAAACCTGACATTTATGTATTCCATAAAAAAATTAAAAGTGCTTGCATACAAAGTACACATGTCAGAAGTGAAGCTTCTTTGGCAAACAAGTTTTTAAGTCTTATTTATATTTATACAAATCTAAAAGATTAGATTTTCGCGACTAAGAGGGAGGGGAAAAGATGATATTTTAGGAATTCAATGAATTTATTTGTCATTAAATTATTAAAAGAGTCGAAAATTAATACAATTAATTTATTGAAATCTCAAATGACGAATTGTAATGCCACATATTATTCGTAAATAAGCTACTTAACCTTCAAAGAAATAAGCATTAAAAACGTTGCATGTCTTTGTGACGCGTTTCATCCTCAAAAATTTGACCCTCATACGCCTAAAGAATTTCACTTTAAAAAATATTAATGAACATACCAACATACAATCTCGTTAATTTATTAGCAAACCTGGCCTAGTTCTGTTTTGGTTCATTGTGACATTACGTTTACGTTCGCTAGTTTACATACTGACAATCTCGATTATGGATGATCATAAACATACATATATAAAACACGGGAAGGGTATATTATAAATTTTAAACTCAGGATTATCATTAACTGTCCTATTAAAATTTTTAGACGGGTAACTGAGCTGAAAGATCGTGCCGACGAGGAATTGGCGGAGGATCAGTCACAAATATCACCACTATCGCAGAATAATGCACTTTTACTTTCTATAGACTGAGTTACCTTCCATATAGCCGTTGATAATTGTTTTCAAATCTATAACAAATGACTGCAAATAAATTCAATCTGTACTGTCATACAATTCATTGTTAAAGGTTGAAGATCATATGTATGTTTGTTATATTAAAATGTGCTTTATATTCATGAAGATACGGTTTGAATTTATTTGCACTTATTTGTAGGATAATATGTCTACCACAATAGAGTGCTCCGTATACTTACCACTATGTACCTATCAAAAAGTATTCTATATTCCTATTAATACTTTACATGCCTGTTATAAACTCTGTAGACAAAGGCCAAGTTAATAATTAGATACAAATTATTGTAAATTGCTTCATTGGTCTAGTGGTTAGCATGTTCGACTACAGATATGAGGTCCTGGCTTTCATGGGCCAATTCTAAATCGATATTGAGTTTTTGATTAAGATTTTCACAATATTTGCCCGAAGTTGGGAAGTTGGCGGTGTGATCCACCTCCGTGCCTCGGAGAGCACGTTAAGCAGTCGATCCTGCGCCTGATCTCTCTCCGGTCGTGTCGAATTGCCGTCACGTCGGACTATGAGAGTACACTTGTGTACTATGCCTGCCAATCCACAGTGAGCAGTGATGGGTCTATGCTCTAAAAACCCTCTCTCCTATGAGTGAGGAGGCCTGTGCCCAGTAGTGGGACCTTAATGGGCTGCTACTTACCTTTTACTTTGAATGAAATAATTGATATGAAGTACATTTAAGAATAACAATAAAATCTGAATAGCAGTAACGGTAACTGATATCTATGTTATTTTAAAATGTACCTTTAATTTAACTCCTTAAGGTTCAATTTACGGTAAATTATATCAAATTATTAACCTTGCCATCTTTACTCTGCACGCAATCCATATATATAACATATTTGCAACCCTCAAATTTTGTTGCCACTATACATATTAAGCAATTATGATAACCCTATTGTACCATTTATTACCTAAATATATCTTTCATTTTTCATCATTTTGAACATAATATTGTCTTTATGACAACCAAATATAGATACTTTAAAACTCTGTAATTATATTTTTTAGAAGCGGGATAGGGTTTTAAATTAAATTTTTCCATTTAGGAGCTCAATTACAAATGATATTGAAGTATTTTGGAAGCAAACACAGTTTTTGAAGTGAAACTTCTATAGGCGTATGGGAGTAATTTTTTTACGAATGAAATGCGTGATTGACGTCACGAACACGAGCAGCGTTTTTTATATGCTAAATAATTTGAAGGTTAGGTAATTTTAATATTTAAAAATGTCACGTGGCAACTTATTTTGCCACTCGTCATTTGATAATTTAATGTACTATTTTTCATAAAACGAAAATGTTTCATAAATTCTCTTTTCTAAATTTTAAATTATAAAAAAATTATATTGACAAAAAATACGTGGCTGCCCTCTAAGTCTCGGAAATCTGAGGCTCTAGGTTTTCTATAAATATAAACAAGACTTTAAAAATTAGTTAGCCAAAGAAGTTTCACTTCTGACATGTGTACTTTGAAGGAACGCACTTTTAATTTTTTTCCGAAACCATCACTAGCATTCCTTTTACAGTTATTTGTTAAATTGGTTTTGTCCTTAGAAGTCAATTTGGACAATTTGAAATCAATAATAAACTTTTTCGTTGTTACTCAGTTATACATTACAGACACGACAAATCACAAGAATACATACAGAATACATAGTTCCTATTAAACTGTTTTAAATTATTTATATTTAACATTTTGTTATGAGTTTTTGAAATAATTAAAACGATATGAAAATAATGTGATATATCCTTATAGGAGAAAAATATTTTGGAAATTCATTGCAACTTATAAAGTTTTCATGTTTCTTGTTTCCATTTAAGTTAAGTTAGGGATATAAAAATAAAATACGAGACAGGGTGATTCTCGTATTTTAAAGATAAACATATCGTTGTATAATTTAAAGTTATAAATTATACTTATAAGGATAAATTTAATATATAAGTCACATTAAGCTATTTTATATCATATGGAATTATTTTGTCCTAATTTGTAAAATTTCTTTATTATTTTTCAATAAATGGGACATGTCATTTCTATATATAGCTTTTCTTTTATTCCTTTGTCCTACGATATATAAAACTTTGATTGCTTTAAAAGATTTTACATTTATGTAAACTAAAGCCGTTCTGTGGTCAAAGTACAAACAGATACACGAATAGCTTTTTTTTTTAAATAAACGATCTTCTTGTATAACTTTGTCTGCTAAATCGAATGTCCTGCACCTAAAACTATATTAAAAAACAGTTTTCCAAATTTTAAAATAATACCTAAAATTGGTTTCTGTTAAAAAAGTGGATTGTGTAATTTTTTTTTTACTTCGATGCTGTTCTTCGTCTCGTCTTTCCTCAGTTTTTGAATAAAATGCACCAACCCTAACTATCGAAGTAATGAGTTCAAAAAGACTATATTTTTATAGTGATGCACAATTTTCAATATAATGATCGAATAAAATGACAAAATTTGAGTTGGAAATAAATATAATAGAAATATCACCTTTTTAAATTACGTAACTTAAATTGTTTTCTCACGTAATATTTACTTGTACCCGGGGTCAGCCAAAAGCCCGTAAGCCCTTGTACTGCGCTTGTATATGGGTAAAAATTCAAATAAATTTCATCCAAAACAATAGCTGAAAAGTGGTCCGCGCCAATATCCTCATTACAATAGTGGCTCGCGCCAATATCCTCATTACATTTGTGGCCCGCTCCAGTATCCTCATTACATTTGTGGCTTGCGTCAATATTGTCATTACATTTGTGGCTTTCGCCAATATCCTCATTACATTTGTGGCCCGCTCCAGTAACCTCATTACATTTGTGGCATTCGCCAATATTCTTATTACATTTGTGGCTTACGCCAATATTCTCATTACATTTGTGGCTCGCGCCAATATACTCATTACATTTGTGGCTCGCGCCAATATGCTCATTACATTTGTGGCTCGCGCCAATATACTCATAATATTTGTGAACCTTCTGGAAAAGGTTGCCGACCAGTATATAATGTAATTTTTTGTGCGTGTGTATACAACTAAACTCTTCATAATTGGATGGACCGTTTTTATGAATTCTTTTATGCATGTTAACTTGGATTCAAAGTGGTTTAGATTGAAAATTAAATTATCCATATTTCAACGTGATCAGAGTTACGCGGGCGTCATCACCGGGCCGTGGTTATATAACACTTAAAACACTGTTGATAGGATCTTTGTTGGTTGATCTGTTATCAATTTATATAACTTTGTTAGTGGAAATAATATTTAAATTTTTTCTCATTGAATCAGATTAGGTATATTGACGGCTCCTGCGTATAAAATCATAATTTTGAGTGTTTCAAAGATATATCATTGAATGATCTAGGTTGATAAATGGGGCCATATAATCGTAGGTATTACAAAAAGTCTAAAATACAAATTAGCCGTTTATTCGCAGGGGCCGTGGATATATTTTTTTAAGATAACATTTATAGATATATACGAGTAATAACTTATACACTAATCAATGATTTCTCTTTTCTTATTTCCTTTAATTTTTCTTTATTTAATTTTGAATCTTATTTTTTTATTTAATAGTCAAACAATAATCAAAACCTGTTGATACTCTTTTTAAATATAATATATGAATTGTAGTATTTTATACAAATATGTTTTGTATAAATATGGTTGTTTTTATTGCAGTTTCCTATTGTTGTTGCCGCGGGCGTTGCTTTCTGATCCATTGGGTGCGGACTACGAACATTATGTTCACGATGCTCAGCGACACTACCAGGTAATGCCGCTACTACTTGCCACTTCATTTGTAAAAGTAGCACCGCTTAAAGACTAAATACTGAAGTGATAAACAAATACAAATCGATTAACAAACCGGCGAAATTTGTTTCTTGGTTTCTTTATAAATATAGTTATATATCCTTTCAAATAAATGTACATATATGACATCACGCTTCATTCCCATAGGGGTAAGCAGAGATCACGATCGTTGCATATCTTCTTCGCTTCTTTCATTCTCATTAAACCTTTCCTACGAGTTTGTCGGTTTAGAGTACTCTTGACCTGGCCCTTATTTAAAATGTCTTGAATTTGGTCCAGGAACGTTCGCCTTGGTCTTCCCTTTCCACCTTTCCCATTTAGTCTTGTCTCATAAATCCTTTTTGTCAGTCTCCTTTCATCCATTCTCTCTACGTGCCCAAACCATCTAAGCATACCTTTCTCAATTTTAGTCACTACATCTTTTATACCACGACGTTCTCTTTTTACACTATTTCTTATTTTGTCATTCAGTTTCAATCCACTCATACTTTTCAACGCTCTCATCTCTACCGCATTTATGTTACTTTTATGCTTCTTCTGTCATACCCAACTTTCTCTGGCTTTTCATAAAGGCGTGCAGAGCACCATGAGGCAACTGAGCGACGTACGCGAAAGAAATTGGCGAGAACGACATTTATCTCGCTCTTTTCTTATGGCGCTACCAGATTTGTTTGAGTGAGACAAATAACAACTAGCAGACTAAAACAAAAAGTTCTAATAATAGGAATGTAGATGTTGCGTATCAACTATTTGGGATTTTCTTATCAAAAAACAATATTTTTGAACGGTTTGCGCTTTCGACAATAAAAAATAAAAAGTTACTTTATAATGCTTTTTTGAATACAAAAAATACGAAGAGAATAACTCTTCTAATACTCAAGTTATTAAATACAAATTTACACATGGTGGATTTCTAATCCCCCGCTTCGGGCGGGCTAGTTTAATAACTCAACAAAATACCTGATATTTTAAATTTCAATATTTAAAATTTACAGTGTCTGACTGTTTAAACTGACTGAAATATGTCTGATCTCCTTTGCAGTTGTGGCTGGACATAACGTCCACGTACAAGTGGCGCTCGGAGGCTGTAGATAACACCGCCAGTTCTACGGCCAGTTACGACAGTAGACCTGAAGCTGACCACGACCACTTCCACGCCCTGCACACCAAAAACCATGGGGACCATAAACATGAAGCCTTCTCGGAACCGTCCACCCCTGGGGTTGACGATATCTCCGCTAATTTCGAAGAGGAATTTGACGAGGGTCCGTTTTTACGAATGCTGTTTGAGCTGCTGGGTAAAATGCCTGAGCAGCCTTATCAAGTGAACCTGCACCTCACAGCTATAGTGTCAAAGCTGGCACTGCTGCCACATGGTGCGTTGCATGAATACCTTCTAGACCCTGAACTCGGTGTGGGGCCCGATACACCCACCCTCTTTAAAACCCTGAAGGCTGTAGCTCGAAGACTCACTACTGAGGTTCCCAGGATACATGATTACAAGAAAATCGTGGAGAACACTCGCATGCAGCTTATGAGCGAAGATCCCGCTTACGATGAAATGTAAGTACTTAAAAATATCTATCTCATGCCAGAAATTTGGTATAACTCATTAAATACAATGATCCGTTAGACCTTGGTCCGTAAAATGGTCTTTTCCGTTCGTTTGTATTACAGCGGAGAACATAACAGGCTAGTGGAGAGCCTGATCGTGCTAGAAGAGTTCTGCAAGGAGCTGGCAGCTATCGCCTTCGTCAAGAGCCAGCACTTCACGCACACGCACTAGACGTTGTATGTGCCTTATTGTAGCTAGTTTCTTTTATGTTGGTATCGGTTAAGGGCCCCATTAGGCAAATAATGACAGTCGGCTAATACAATTTCAGTTGCAAATTAGAAGCAAACCTAGAAAAAAATTCTGGTGATCCTCAACTGTAACTGTATAAACTACTTATAGAACTTATAGAAGAGATGTGAATTCTTGGCAAATTATTTTTAATTTCAATATCACTGTTGTAACTGTGAAATATAGTAAACGGTTATACAATTTCAAAGCTCGTGTCGTGCTTGTTATTTGTTTGGGCATATTTTTGAGTTAATAGCCCATAATGGTGTGGTAGTATTAAAAATTGGTATTAATATCTTGGTAATATCTCTCTGTGAAATATAGAGCCTATTTATACTTTATTGAACACAATAAGACCGATTGAAAAAAAATATATATAAAAGAGATAAACTGTTCAAACTTGTGACGGACAAGAGGCGGTCTTATTGCTTTAAAGCGACAACCTCAAGGATGGTTTTGTAATGGCGCTACTTTTAGGGTCCTATAAAAATGAACGAAATAACTTATATCAGTAACGTCATAAATGTTATGGGAAGAGACACGATGAGATAAAAATTTTACCTTAGTTCGTTCGTTATACTTTATTCTCGGGGCCCAAGTTCGTTATACCTTATTGTAGTTTTGCCAAATTGTAGTTACCGGTATATTTATGTGTAACCCGGGTAGATAATTGAACCAGCGAGCGCAAGAATGGCCTCATCAATCTGGAAATATTTTGGAATAAATAAAATAATTAGCTTTTTGAATAAAAATTTAAATAGAATAATAGATCATAAATAAGTTTTGTTATAAAACTGTTTTTGATCAATAAGATAGTAACGAAGTACCGAAAACACACAGATTGTATCTGAAAAAAAAAACACGAATGCGGGTGACGTCACAATGTTAATTTCTCATAATAGTAGACACCTGTTACGGTGTACCTTCCGATTTCTTCTTTGATTTATTCGTAAATCCAGAAAAATTACGACGTCACACACTTGGCGACCACTCATTGCGCGTTTATACTCATGTGATTTTTTCAAAGGAATGTTATCGATTTTTAATTGTTTATAATGAAATCAAAACTTTGGATATAACAACGTCTTAAAAATCGATGGTTACTTGCCGCACACACTACAAAGCATGATACATTGTCACACTCTGCATGAGCCGAGCGTACAAGCGAGAGCGCGGAACAAGCGATAGAAAGGCGCGATCAGCCTAAGCGTTCGACTTGTGACGCATCTATCGTCTACGCATGTTCACGCCGGCCGTGAACTGGAATAGACGCGATCCTGAGACTCGGGCCCATGAGGAGTAGGGTTCGGTTCAGTAACAGAACGGTGGGAGGAGAGAAATTATGTGAGAGAGAAATGCCACCTACGGGGTTGAATAGACGTGAATCGGCACCTACCTCGAGTCCCGCTCGCCCATTCTCCTCGGGCGGGGACGGCCCTGGCAGTTGTCTAGGTACATAGGTATGTGTCTTTGTATTGTGTGGTGCGTGATAGGTGTGTAGTGACCTGTAAGGCGACGTTGGTCCGGTTTCCACGCCAATGCGGCCCTGTGCACCACCAGGCATAGAAATGTTTAAGGACTAAAGCCCACGTGGGCCTGAATGGACTGTGGCCGGTCCTGCCGCACTTCGCGTAAATCGAGAAAGAGGGGCCACTAATAGGTACTTAACGCGACGACTTCACCACTCGCAATCACAAAGCAATAAACCGCGTGGAAAGCTGCACCTTTCACCAAAACCCACGAGACAGGCCTTATCGGCCGAACGCAACGCCTCTTGCCCGATGACAGCTGGACACAGACAAACTATATTTTTTGTTGCATGCGTTATGGAACGGCGCAGGAGGCGCCCTCTGGCATACAGAAGCCCCGCTTCCCGATAGTGAGCGTAATAGTAAGTGCCTACGTATGATAGTAGGAGCTCCGAGGTACGTCAGAAATGACGTCATCCACCGTGACACCAGGACGCCCACCGTGGAGGTGTTCGTCCGAAACTTGGCGAGGAGTATATTCCGCCACGCGGACATTTCCCACACATACACCTTCGTGGCATTGCCAGCCAGCACCCAAGAGCAGGAAACACTGGTAGTCTCCTGCCTCATGAGCTTCTGCTGTCACCGCCTCCTGATGTAGGCGATGATGACGGCGAAGACGACGGAATATCAGTGGCAATACCCGGACTTGACCTGGATGGACCCGCTAGCGTAGCCAACGGGAACCAGCCCGTATGAATGCGGGCAAAACAAAATACCAGGCATCAAATTGATGTCTGAGGAAGACGCCCGGGCAAGGAGGCACTGCCTCGAGGCCCGCAGCCCTCAACTAAAGTTGAGAAGAACCTAGTAGGAGAGCGTAATAGTACTTCGGAAAGCCTACAGATGGCGCGAACAACGCACAATAAAAAATTAAAAAATGTCCATCAATGTTTTCTTATGACATTATGGCGTATAATTATAATCTGCAAACAGACTTCACAGACACCCAATTTCTTTTCTAATTAACTCATGATAAAGGTTCAAAGTACTGTAATAAATATTTACCATATCCGGTACTAGATGGCGCCACAAGTGCTTTAGCTCGCGCTATCAACTTTAAACGCGGATTGTATGAGGGTATCCTCTTGGTTACGCTGTTAAAGCCTGTAGGGCTAACAGCTAAACACAGTTCGAAAAAAAAATTTATGAGGGTAGACTACTTCAGTATCTCTGTGCAACAGCTTTGAAGGCGCTTTAGCATACAGCCGAACACCGTCGAACTGCTACATATGATATATTGAACTTCATAGATACTAGATAGGCTTTAATATAGTGAGCATCGTGCCACGCGCGATCACCTATCACCAACTCTTACCACCACCACTTATATTTTCTCGTATTAAAAACTCGAGTTTCTTAATTTGTTTTGCTTATTTTTCAATCGGCTCTCCTTCAAGCTTTTGCGAATTATTCTTCTGAAACAGCGAATAAATTTATTTTATTTACAAACAAATCTGTAATGTAGTAGAAAGGCCGTTCTTGCGCTCACAACCACCATTAACAAAGTGATAACTTACGAAAATTACTAATTCAGCAATGTTTTAAAATCGATTTAATCGAATACCAGAAAAATATGATGTGTAATGACTGTCATTACAAAGTAGTTCATCATACCTGTATCGAAAGTTTGATCTTACGGCGCTAATTGGAATGACGTAATAGCCCCATTGCTTCCTGATTAAATAAATGTGTAATTTATTGCGCATGCTTCAAATTTTCGACGCATGCGCGCTTGTTTTATATGTTAAAATATATGGCAACTTGTTATGCTGCGTCATCAACTTACGATTTATTAGAACCTATTTTATTGCGTCTTTGTTTTCATATCTATATTTACTTTTAGGCTACAATATACTTTGTATTTGAAAGTTTTCATAAATAAATGAGTAAACAACTTGTTGCTTTAGTTACTTAGTCGAAGCATGCGAGCTATTGCTTCAATGTCTAACTTTATTTCATGTTATTATTTAAATTTTTATCGAACTTTCGGCCGGGTCTGATGAAAAATTGTATACGCACCACGGGACGAAAGTATGGCATCGCCACCCGCGTGTTTATCACTGTCATACTTTCGGACCTATGTGCGTAATATACTATTATTGTTTCATATTGGCAGTCGTTTTATTAAATACGAATTTAATTGGCCGACGATATTTTGTCAATTAATATAATTTATTTATGTGTTCGGCGAAATTGTATGTCAAGATAAAGTTATTTCTAGTCTATTAATTTTTGTTTAAACAGCGGAAATGCGTTAATGCGGCACGTTATCTATTTGTATTATGTTAAATGCACAAGCTATTATTTATTATATAAAAAATAAAATATTTAAATACACGTGTTCATAAAAAAATATCTGTCTATTACTTATAACCTTGATATAATTGTTGTCGATTACGTTTAGATAAGACAAATACTATTTTTGATTGGTTAAAAGTAAATACATTCCTTATGTCGTCCCACTGCTGGGCACGGACCTAATAAACAGTGAGGAAATCTAGAGCTTAGACCCACCTCGCTGTTCTAAATCGGTTAGTTCTTAAACTTTTCGTACTCTCGTCTAAAAAATTTTCTACTTTTTAATCCCACCGCTACCAAAACGAACCTTGGTGATGCAGCACCCATAAAAAGGATTGTTAACAACATATAATAATATTAGCAAAGTCATCGATATCGATATAGTGGGCGATAGTCTGCCAATATTTAAAAACAAATTTAAAAAATTCTTCTTCGCCCAATACTAGCTTCATCTTCCTCAGCTTCCTTTTACTTTATATTCTTTAGTGTTACTTTTGAATAATTAAATGTTTAAGTTAGTTGTTGTAGTTTTAGTTTTAGTCATGTTTTTGTAATTTTAATTGTAAATCCCTATAGATTGCGATTCACTTGTAAGAGAAAGGTATCTCGGTAGTCCGTGGTATAGACTTCGCTGACCCTTCGTTTATCATAAATCGTAAAGGTAGTTGAAGTCGTGTAATTAAATACTATTGTATTTATCTCTTTTTATTTCCCTTCGCTACAAGTGTATTCACTTAGAGACCGTTAGCGAATTAACAAAAGATGCAGTTATTATGAAACTAAGGTGAAACATCGCTTGTCGCGGAAAACCCATTGAATTTGGAGTGACAATGCTTGTAATTTTACCGCTGCCGCTAAGGAAATTGGGGAATTTATCACACAAAATCAGGTATCGCTGTTAGATTTTGCAAGTCAGCAAGGTATCAAATTTCATTTCATACCAACTTATGCTCCTCATTTTGGCGGCATATGGGAGGCCGGTGTGAAGTCCGCAAAGCACCACCTTAAACGCGTTATAGGAAACAGTAATTTAACGTT
This sequence comes from Elymnias hypermnestra, assembly GCA_015832385.1. Classification (NCBI taxonomy): domain Eukaryota; kingdom Metazoa; phylum Arthropoda; class Insecta; order Lepidoptera; family Nymphalidae; genus Elymnias; species Elymnias hypermnestra. The sequence goes on along the minus strand of JACTOM010000493.1, from coordinate 854,448 downwards.
CGTAATTTACTTTGTTTGCACAAATGGAGGCCATACTTAATAGCAGACCCTTGTGTCCCTTATCATCATGTCCTTATGACCTCCTGTCCCTTACTCCCGGACACTTCATCATTGGAAGGCCGTGGGCTGCGCTACCTTCGCATACACCTGAAGCATGCATCGATAATCAACGAAAACGTTATGAGCGCCTTCAGAGTATAAGACAGCTGTGTTTTGGCTTTGTATTCTATAAACTCGAAAAGCAAACGTATCTATTTTGAATTGTAATGTCTTTTTATATAGAAAATTATTCGAAATACATCTTAAAAATGACTAGACCTTTTGACAACAGTGAGAAAGGATTTTCAATCGATGACGCTTTGAAGAAGAGACCGACGAAGCCTTAAAAGTATATGGCGCTACAGGAGATCGGTCCCCGTTTCAAAATAAATTAAGGAATGGAGGCCATTACCTCTCTAGCAAAACCTATAAATGTACAGAGGATGCAACGTCAAGAAAGTCAGACTCTCATTCATTAATATGTAGAAGCCTCCCAATCCTTGTATTGTTGGAACCATCCCAAAGTTCGAGAGAATTGGAAAACAGTCTGCGAAGCTGTAATACTACTTCTAGTCGGTGTAGGACTTATTGGGATGGGAGTCTATGCTGTTGCTGAACCAAAGAATGATCTACAGAGTGTTATGTTTTTTGTTGCGGCTTGATTTGTTTGTACCGGGTGCATATCATAGTGTTTATAAATGGCTCGCTGCTCGAGGACAAAATGGCGAAGCAACAGTTGAAATTACCAATTTCAACGGGCGGGAATATGTTCCGGCGCAAACGCCTAGTTCGTATACAATTCGTTATTGCTCCTGTGATTTGGCAGGAGTTCGTCGCGTTTTTGATTATTGTACGTCACATACAAATTGTCACCAGTCGCTTGTAACGCGCCCTTGACGCAACATTATATCATTAATAATCAGATACAAGTGTCTCATTTTTGCCCCACTGTGTGTCTAAACATACACTTTCTAATAAAAAAAAGAATCATCGAAATCGGTTGGCGTGATCTTGAGTTATTCGTCCATTTGTCGCGCACATGCTTAATGCAAATTTAACACTTATCCGGTTTCTCATGGATGCCATCATCAGAACTGGATTTTAAAAAAATAGGACCCTTTGACGAGTACCCCCTTTCATTTAAAAAAATCACCAAGATCGGTCCACCCAGTCATGAGATATGAGGTAACAAACATAAATACAAACGAATTATATAACCTCCTCCTTTTTTGAAGTCGGTTAAAACAATCAATATCTATATATTCTTCATTCAAGTAGGCCCAAACAGCACTTTTAGATAGTCTATCCGTTGGTAACAAATCTACCACCAGTTCGGAGTTGTATCCGCTTTGAAGAAACCAGCAAGAAACTCAACGGTTACTCTTTTAAAGATAGTTTTGTATGTTACAATGTGTAATATATTGCTTCTGTGAGCAACGGGAATCAAGTCCAAACATTTCTATCGCTTAAATAATCTTCAACATTATAATATGCCTTTTGTAAGAGGATGTTTTTGACATATTTTTTAAAATTATGTGGAGGCAAATCTCTAAACTGATTGAGGTATCTTATTAAAAATGCGTATGCTCAACCTGTCAAATGATTTCTGAACCTTATTCAAATTGAAATATGGAATTGCAAGTTTGTTTTATCTTACCATATATTACAAAAAATGTGTTACATACCATACTTTTTTTAATACAATACAGTATTATCATTTCATTTATATAGATATCTCATAGAATATCAGAAATTTAAAAAGCGAAGGTACATCAGTTTGCGGGCCTTACATGTCAACCACACAGAGTGTGCCTAAGTTACATAAGCATCAAATAGATGTCAATAGTATAATATAAAAAGTAACTTTTCCCACACTTCATAGACTATAAATGTATAGTCAATATTAAAAGTTTGCATTAAAAAAATGCCATTATATTCTAAAGGAAAGTTGATTGAAATTAAACAAATTTAAAATGCAGTGGTGATTATATTCTCCAAATTAAATAATATGTATATAAACAGAATTAATTACAACGTAACTGTTAAAAACTATTTACAAACATGGAATTTCCTTACAAATTACACACCCGAGAAAAACTGACCGCACATTGACAGAACTATTATTATTATTACATAATATTAACGTGTTTGTTTTTAATAGGCATATTTCTCACTTCCATTGACGAATTGCAATGTTTAAACGAGCCATATATCGCTTTTAGTTATGTTATGACTATTATAGTACCATTTATTGTATCGTACCAAGTAAAATAATATTTAAAAAAACGGATATACTCGGATTACATTTTGTTGTATATTTGAATCACCAAAATGTTTAAATTCATATCACAATATTTAATATTATATTTATTTGTTGCCTTTTCTATTATTTTAAGCAAGATACTATATTCTATAACATTTGTCTTTATAACTATTTTAAATTTGTTATATCGAGTTTCTTGTCGGTGCAATTAACCTTCTGAACACGTTACAAATTTATTACAAACCGCCAGATTTAAAGATTAAAAATATCTACTTGAATAAATATTTTGATTTGTCTATTAATATGATGATTTCATAATTTAAAATGCAATGTATTATCACAGTATTATGAAGAAATATACAACAATTATTTAATCTATTAATTTTTTTAAGACAACATTGGCTTGGTTTATTTAATCGGTTTTAATAGGCATTGGTTGCGTGTTACCGCTTTCTTTTAAAAAAGAGTAGTCACGCTTTTATTTGACGTTTGGACCTAGAAAATCTAGTTGAATTTACTTATGCTATAGATGATAGTGCCCTCACGCTCACACACTGGTGGCCTCTGATTGGTCGAAACTTATCTCGCTCCAGTCGTAACTATTGCGCGACTTTTGAAATGTACATATAGCCTGAATTTTTTCAAATGAATTTTCTTTGACTATCTTACGACACTGGCGAAAAAAATATTCCGTTCTCCAGAGATACGTTTTGAAAAAATGTCTAGTTAAAACTTAAAACATCTAATACGAATATTTAAAGTTTAATTAGCTGCAACGTGTAAAAACTTATGTTATTACAAACTTAATCTAGGGAGCGATTACTTGTTTTTAAACTAGATATTATATTTTTCTAGAAACTTAAAAGAAAATCACAAATTATTTCACTCTGTTGTACAAATATATAAACACTTCGTGATGCTTGTGAAGCCTCAATTATATAACTCGGTTTCTTTCAAAATACAAACAAACAGATGGTTAACTTGACGATAATGTAAGACTTAACAAATTTGTAAGTGTACGTCGCCTATTTAATAACAAACTTGCCAGTTAATAATGTTGTACCAAAATTGTGGAAGATATCAAGAAATAGAGAGAGACAGTAACATAAAAAAGTGAGTGCGTACAAGTACACATGTCAGAAGTGAAACTTCTTTGGCAAACTAAGTTTTAAGTCTTGTTTATATTTATACAAATNAACTCATTAACATGAAGATACAGCGAAGTTGTTAAGACACTAATAAACGTTTGTAAGACTTTAAAATAATGTTAGAGCTTTAATTGAAGTGCTCCAAGGACAATGGAAAATTACTTCAACATTAACACAGAAAACACGTCGTTGGCGGAATAATAGGGCCTGATTGGCACCAATAAAAGCCATAAATTAAAGAAGAAGAAGAAGAAAATTAACACAAATAATTTATTGAAGTCTCAAATGGCGAATTGTAAATAAATATTTCATTAAATTTACACAAGAGAATTTATGAAATACTTATGACGAGTGGCAAAATTAAAGGCCACATGTTATTTGGAAATATTAAAACTACCTAACCTTCAAACGAATTAGCATAAAAAACGCTGCACATCTTCGTGACGCAAATCACGCGTTTCGTTCGTAAAAAATTTACCCTCATGCGCCCAAAGAAGTTTCACTTTAATAAAGGCTTGAATTCATAGAAAACTTATACCAATAAGACTAGTATTCACTTTTATAATGACAATTGAGTCCTATGTAAACGGTCAGTTTTCTCGCTTGAACACCACACGCTCACTTCCATCACAAATGGTTCAGTTAACTCGATTGAATAATTAACTACATCTCCTATATGCATCTATTTAGGTATGGATGACGTCACATAACAATATTGTACTATAGAATTCAGGCACGTTTACACCGACGGACACGAGTCACGTAGACATTGATACTTAGGATGTGTTACGATATACACTGTAAGCACTGTCCAAAAAAAACCGAATCTCGACCATTTGCGAGAGATATTATAATTAACAAGTAGTTGCTCAAATACAAACGCACTCTTCATTCACTTCAGGCGCAGGAACGACGGCTTAACGTGCTCTCCGAAGCACGGAGGACAGAGTACACCGTCAACTTCCCAACTTAGGGCGGATACTGAGAATTTCTTAACAGAAAGCTCAATATCAATTTTGAATGCGCCTAACCCAGTTTTGATCCCAGGATGATGTCAATAGCCGAAAAAACTGACCATTAGACCAATGAGGCATTGTCTCTTCCAGGGAAAATTTACGTTATGTACGGCACATAGCCCGAAGGACTGATGGACGTCGGGGGCCGAAGTTGCTGGAGTGGCGACCCCTTACCGGCCAGCGCAGTGTGGGCAGACCCCCCAAAAGGTGGCCCGATGATATAAAGGGGGTCGCCGGTAGCCACTGGAGCCAGGCGGCGCAAAATCGGGCTTTGTGGACGTCACTACGTGAGACCTATGTCCAGCAGTGGACGTCCATCGGTTGAAGCGACGACGACGATATGTAAATGACGTCATAAACCGTCGCCATTTTTTGTACTGTGAACACTTGCCCTTCGAGGTACTTAGTACTTTGATCATGTGATCAATTTTTGGGTAACTTCATTGGATAAAATTGCACAATATACTGAACTGAGTTCCATTTAAAATCAGTATAACTAATTAGAAAGGAACTGCATCACAATATACTAACTTGACGTCACACTTAACAGTGTATATCGGAAAACAGACTTATTAATTCTTAATGGGCATGACAAAATTTATACTCTGTTTTAAATTAAATTCAAGTATCACCAGCTTTGTATTAAACATTGTCAAATAACAAGGGCAGGCGTTATAAAGAACGCAACGGATTTCCAAACAAGTGTACTGGGGTCTTTTGGTACCCCCGTTCGGATTACGCGTAATTTTTTGATACTTAGAGCCAGGTTGATAAAGCAATTATTAAATTTAATTAACAGATTAAAAATCATTGCCATGCTTAATTGAATGACCCAAATGTAAGGCAAATTTGGTTTTTTGGGTTAAGGGTATAGCGTGCTTCAAGCATTTGGGATTCTATTTCTAAGGAGGGCACAGATGCATCATTTCTTAACAATGTTGAGATGCATTGAAAGGTAATTTAGACTTTATGAAATTAGGGAACGATTACGGCATAGGGTAGGGCTTGCATAATAAAGCGAGTGGGATAACTCTATAACAAAATTGTATAAACCTCTAATATTATAAGATGTAGGGAACTTTAAAGGTAAATTTGGTTTATTCCCCCATCTCAACCAAACCTATGTCGGGTTTAAAACAGATATGTGATAAAATAATCTATATTACTATAACTGAACACTTTAAAGAGCTTTCAATAGTCCCCCCATTAAATATAGTTTCCATTATTATTTACTTTGTCTAGTTTAAATTGAATAAATATGGAAACGGGAAAAATTAAATCCAAAGACTCCTCGAGACATTTTTTTGATATTTAAAAAAAGAATTCAAAATTTTGGGTTTACTGCTAGAGAAAAATTAAAGATCCTTAAATCTCCCACAGTTTGTTATTAATCCAATATAAGTGTAGATATAAATTATTATATGTTGAAAAGAGAAGCTCAAATAGTCTTACAGTGAAATAAAAAAAAAGAAAAATACGCGTTCATTCATGATAAAAACATTTCTAATAAATATTAGTACTAAAATATGGTATATTTGCATTAAATGAGTTTAAAAAAGGCTTTGAATTTACTGTTAAAATGACAAAATAATATCACGATTATTTCTAATAGAGGAACTTTATATACATACTAATTCCATAATAATGTATATTTATAATTTACATTGAATATAATATTTAAGGCAACGGTTTATCGATACAGACCAGTTGTCCTATCTTGAAAACAATAATTCGATTTTTGTTTCATTTTATAAAAAAATCACTACATTTATGTCAGATTTTGATTATTAACCAAATAAATATTGGGGGGAAAAAAAGTAAGCAATTGACACACTCGACAAGAATTGTGGATTAAAGCTCTAGACCTCCTTTTTTATGTCAAGGTTTTTATCCAGAACCAGGGCAATAATAAGCAAGGCGTATTTCATAACGATACCCTCTGTTTCAATTTTTGTCTACCCTTTGTTTGGAATACTTAAAAATTTCACCTTATTTGACTTTTTTTATTAAATTCCTAAATATAAATATCTCAAACTCTGTTATTAAATGTCTAAAATCAAGTTATTCGTTTTCAAGATGGGCAACATAGTCGCATTGTTTTAATCACCTCAAACGTTACTGAATTACATATGATATAAAACCGCAGCTGTATATAGCGTAGGTGATTGTATATTCTGTTACAAACAAGCAAAACCATGTAGACTAAAGTTTATTGCAAGGTAAACTAACTTTTCTGAATCTAATTCAAATATTACTGGCCTAACAAGTAATTGAAGGTACCCTAAATATTTAACATCACATTGGGTTATTTGTAATCATTTAGAATTACGTGTAGTATAACGCCACTTTAGGCAAAAATAAATTAACCTTCGTGTATATGCTTCTTTAAATTTCAATTTAAGAACACTAAGGTTGATATTTCTTTACATTCTTGCGGACTTCTGTCGTTATTCATCACAGGTGCCCTTGAGGTTTGAAATGCATTTTAAATAACCTGGTATCCTGTACTCAAAGCTTATTTGCATTCATGATCTGATATGATTCAATACGATGTCTAATTTATCTGCATTTTATAAGAATAATAATAGACATGATAATAATTCAGTCTGTCAAGAATATATTAAAACAGTGTTAACCTTCATCAAGGTCATTGTAAAATGTACTTTAAATCAACTTGATCTTAACGTGTGAATTTAATTTCAAATATTTGGAGTATATTATGAATTGAATTAATTTCATACGTTATATACTACACATATAACGGAAAAGATATCATCGATGATAAAAATACAGACAAAAATAATTAAGAATAAGGTTCAAATTAACCAGTGCCCTTTTATAAAAGCCTTGTATGTACAAGCAAAGTGAATTCAGACAAGCTAAGTTAGTATAACTTGCAGAGTTATTCAGCAGTTTATATAAAACGCCTGTGTACTTCAAACTAGAAGTGTAAAGTATCGACTAGTTCAACTGGTTTATATATAAAATACACTAGAATAAAATAATAACTCATTTAAATATTGAACCGTGTTTTTTTGGAAATACCATTTAAAAATTAACAGAAAAAAAATTAAAACAATTTTGTTCAGCACGCGACTAGTCTCCAAAATTAAAAGATAAGTGGGAAAATATCTATACACCATATATACAGATCGCTTATCACAACTATAATTAACAAATAAATCACTCGACATACATATGAAATGGTTTGCACTGAGTAAAACCTTTCCCGGTGGGTTCCGACTTTGGATAACTTTTAACCACCTTTCAAATAAACTGTATCTGTAATTAACTTTAGAAAAATACTTTACGTTGCGAAATATTGAAATTAGTACATTTGTTCGCCAAAAGAATACGAGACAGAGAATTGCCCCCTATAGTTAAAAAGTTAGTTAGTATGTTAAAAATGTCCTAATAAAAAAGGCATATTATAATGTGGAAGATTATTTAAGCGACAAAGATGTTTGGACATGATTCCAGTTGCATATGAAAGCTAAACACATTGTAACCTACAAAAAAGCTATGTTAAAAGGAGTAACCGTTGAGTTTCTTGCCGGCTTCTTCTCAGCGGAATCAACTTTCCGAACCGGTGGTAGATTTGTTACCAACGGACAGACTACTGACAATTCAAAAGTGCTTTTTGAGCCTACTTGAATAAAGAATATTTTGATTTTGATTTTTTGATTTTGATAGACCTTTATCGCAGTGAATGATGATGGAGCCTGAATGGGTTTAAAACTAATCCAATAGACATGAGAGTTTTGGCTCAGTTCATGTTCATGATTAAGGATCCCAAATGGAGCTTGAATGGTCTGACATGAACTTATGTCTTAAACAGGTTTAAAATTAGTGAGACTGTAATACGAATTCCATATAGCTTAATGAGCTCATTCCGAAAGACCCAAATGGATCTGAAATTATTCTGACCATAAATCAAGTTTCCTCCTTGATCCTATAGCATAGCGAGCTCATGCCCTAAAACCCCAACAGGCTTAAAACCAGTCGCGTCGTAATAAAAATTACCACTGTGGACCTATATCGAAATGAATTCACGGTTAAAGATCCCCGATGGATCAGAAACTACTCTTGCCATAAAGAAATTTTCCGTCGTAGCGTATTTATAGCATAACAAACTCATGCCTAAAGACCCCCCCCCCCCCAACAGATTTCAAACCAGTCGAGCCGTAATAACAATTACCTCTATGGAACTATAGCGTGATGATCCCATGGCTAAAGACCCCGAATAGATCAGAAATGTCTCCGGCCATAAAGCGAGATCCTTTCGTGGACCTCTAATGCATCGACCTCATGATGATGGAGACCGAACGGGTTTAAGACTAATCCAATAGAAAACGTGTTGTAGTTCTGAAGCGGAAATGAGATCATGATTAAAAACCCCGAATAGATATGAAACTAGTTGGTCTAGTCCCAGTCCAAAAAAGTAACTAAATCATGGTTAATAACCACGAATAGTTTTAGAACTATTCGGGCCATAACAAGATATCCCTCCGAGGAATCCCTAAAGATTTAAAACTGGTCAGACCAATATAAACATCCCATAGCTGGGCACAAGTATCCTCACTCAAAGAAGTGAGGGTTCTTAGAGCATAGTTCCACCACACTATGGAAAGAATAATCAGGTATCTCACATTTTTTTATAAAGACAAAATTATTGGTGCCTGCCCAGGGTTCGTACCCACGACTTCTCGGAACGAGAATCCACAGGTGTCCCCACTAGTCCATCATAGTTTTCATTATAACAAGATCATAATTAAAGACTGAATCAGTTTAAAATAAATCCGATCATCATATTAATTTCCATCGCATGGTATCAAAGTAAGGACCTCATTAGGAATCCCGTATTCATTTGAAACTAGTCGGATTGAATCCGATATTTCAAAACGTGATAAAAGCTGCATTCTATCATTCATTATGAATATACATACAAAAAACATCATCTTTCATACAAACTATTGTACTATTGCTTTGACTAAATAAATGTAATTATGTATATAACGAGAAAAACGATCGGTCAAACGATTGGCCCATCCAGATAAGGATTTAAGTCTATTTGAAGATACCTATCTAAAATTAGATCTAAACAAAGTGGAAGGCTTCAGAGGACAATTGCCTTTATTTTCCAGAAGTTAGGTAATAAAAAAAATTATAGTTATAACACATGCTCAAAGTATTTATCTGAATATAAAAAAATAATAATATAACCGCGTTTTTGCACTTGACTGTGATCTCATCAGGTGGTTTGTGATGATACAATCTAAGATAAGCGTAATAACCAGATAAGAGTTGATTAACGTTATTGTGGTTTCTACACAGCATCGATTTAGAAAGACAAACTTTCTTAACTTAATATTTAAATATGTCTAGCAAGCACTGGGTACTGTTCTGTCCTATTATTTATTTTATTCAGCTTCTAATCATACAAAGGTGGTTTGGAAGAGGCGTTTATATCATAGTTAAAAGTATCTTAGTATGTATATCTCTTTTTATCTTGTTGTATGGTAAATAGCTACGAACGAAGCCCCTCACCAGTCCGGACTCAGAGAAGTTCTTAAATATCCCCTAACTCAAGACCTTTTAGTACTTGCATCTATAAACCAGTGACTATAAAAATTTGATCCCTAACTTCTGAAATTTGGACGAGATATATATAGGGATAGTGTGAAGTAATAATAGGAATTGAAGAACGTAAAAAATAAACACTATCTTAAAAACAAAAAGGTATGTCGCCTTTTCTGCAGCCATTTGAATCCATCACCGAAGCCTTCCACTTGTACAGTAGATAACACAATGAAGCCTATGCCGCTAAGTCAACAAGCCCTAGCCCTAGCCCTTCGACATAATTTTAAATTATTTCCGAATTCCGTGTATTTCTTTCTCGTCACAAATAGCTGTTGCTGAAGTCCGCAATTGGTGTATTACACTGCACATCTGAAACAATATTCGAACTGTTATATATCTGTGAACTTTGTTATTAGTTTATGTCTCAGGATGAAAATATTTCTGAATCTGTGCAGTAATATAAGTAAAATTAAAAGTTCCTCTCCATCATTAGTATTAGAGAGACCCCATAAGATAAAAAAATTATGTATATAATGAGAAAAACGATCGGTCAAACGATTGGCCCATACAGATAAGGATTTAAGTCTATTTGAAGATACCTGTCTAAAATTAGATCTAAAAAAAGTGGAAGGCTTCAGAGGTCAATTGCCTTTATCTTCCAGAAGTTAGATAATAAAAAAAATTATAGTTATAACACATGCTCCAAGTATTTATCTGAATATAAAAAAATAATAATATAACCGCGTTTTACACTTGAGATAAGAGGTGTTTAACGTTATTGTGGTTTCTACACAACATCGATTTAGAAAGGCAAACTTTCTAACTTAATATTTAAATATTTAGATATGTCTAGCAAGCACTAGTACCCAGTGCTGAATAAAATAAACCTAACTAAAATAAGTTCTATGTACATCATAATAAACATAAAATAATTTTCCAAGTATTATGTTTGTTAGTCAAGCACAGTGTAGCTTTAGTGACATTTATTAGGAGGGAAGAGTTGTTATGTATCTGTGAACTTTGTAGTTAATCTGTGATTAATGGTGCGTGGCGATGACGCACTCGTACAACAAGCCCACAATTAGTAATTAATTAATATGTATGAAGACTTCCCATACCCTAATCAGGACATTAGCAGACCTTTAGCGTTTCGGTTTTTAATATTGACTTTAATGGGTCAACGGTAACCAACAAGGAATCCGTAGAAGATGTAAAAATGTTAAATATATTTTATAATTCCGTGTCAAATATTTTATGGTTTTCTTAACCCCCTCCCACTTTTTATCACAGGAGATAACATTTGTAAAATCCCCTCCCCTTGGTGTTACGTGACCTTTTTTTCATTAGCAAGTCTGTACTCACCGATGACTTAAACCATTATAATCCTTATAAATATAACGTAGTTAGTGATATCTTTGAAGTGAAACTTTTTATTAAAAATTATTTATTTATTATTTTCAAGATTTTATAATAATAATAAAGCCATTTATTCCACATCTCTGTATAAATGAGGAGGCCTTTTATGAAAACAATTACGACATATTAATTATATGAATTCAAGATTAAATTATACAAATTAATACAATACAAGTCAAAGAAGTTTCATTTTCCCCACATGTTTAGTGATATATCCATTCTTTCTTTTTATTTGTGATCAAATAATACATAACAAGATGTGTTTTAACCAATTCTTAAAATAAAACCACGAATATATTATCATTTTATGCCTCATTCTTCTCCAGAATACTCAGCCCAATTACAAGACTGTAAATTGTGACTGGCTACAACTGGGTTCTGTCAATTAATGCCATACCATATATTTCATCACTAAATTTTATTTATTAGGCTTATTACTTATTAGGCACACAAGTTTTTATATATATCTACAAAATACCACCAAAGGATTCGATCTCGGCAATTTGAACGTATAAAAAAACTGGGTCAATCTAGCTAATTGGATTTGAATAAAGAAGAAATTCTTTATGATGGATACTCACCACGGTTTCGGAGAGGATACGCCGGCATCACCACCAGGAGAAGAAGGGCGACTTGTGCTGGAAGCGCTGCTGGAAAGAGTCGAAGAATCGCGAGGACGTGGTGCCGCTCTTGGACCTAACAGAATAAGACATTTAGATTGTAAACTTAAAGTATTGGACACGAGAAAAAAAAATAAAAACAGAACGAAATACGTTTCATTAAATTACAAAACGTCATTAGAATTTTTTAAATGTTTAAATAACAAGTTTTTGATAACAAAACCCACAGACAAGTGATACGCAACATCCTCTTTCCTGTTATTAGCAAGTTTTGTTTTAGTCTGTCAGTGACGTCATTTCCCTCACTCAAACGCGGTATCGCTGTAAGGAAAGAGAAAGACAAATGTATAAAACTCTTTTCGTTTCCGCCTATTTGTACGGCCGCGTATGTCACTCATTCGCCTCTTGGAAGCGCAAAGTCACTACTGTTTCTGATTTCCATACAAATGATTTGGGGCATTTGGTACCTCTCGACGACGACGGCGGGCATCTGTACGAGCTGCACGGGGCTCTTGTTGTCCTTAAGCGCCTGCGTGAGGTTTAGCAGCTGTCCGCGCAGCACCGACATCTGCCGCTCGAATAGACCGCGATCGAACCCCTTGTCTTGCTGCAAACACAGACATACCACATAAAGGCTATTAATTAATTACGCAAGGCTACACTTTCGCCTAGTTGTCGACTAGAGTTACAAGTTGCTAGTATATATATATATATATATATATATGTGTGTACATATATATATATATACATACTAGCTGAACCCGCAACTTCGTCTGCATGGAATATATACATAAAACACCCCGCAACATGCACATGGGGGTGGGATTTGGCCGTTGTTACCTGACTTCTACTTGGCAAAAGGAATATTCCTAACAAATTTCAAGTCTCTACGCCTTATGGTTCTAGAGATAAAGTGATGAGTTACTAGATACCTGGATATCTCTTTGTAATATAATACGGAAGTCCAGATTAAATACTGAATAAAAGTGAAAATAATGCTTGGAATATACTAAAAACCCAACTTGGGTTTCTATTAGACTATTCCTACCTAACTAACGTTTCATGTTCGGCCCGTCTTTAAGAAATCAAGTGAAATTTAAAAGAATACTTTTGGATTTCATCATTTCTTTTTGGCATTTGACCTTGACAACTAACATATTCTAAACTATAATATTGCCGTCGTAAATCCCCGTCCTGTCAATTGTAATTTTCTCTGAAAATATATTAGAATTAATAAAATGAAACTCTAATATTGCCTCATTATGTGTGTCATGAACTTGTGTTATTATATAATATATATTTATGCATGTTTCTTGGTTTCGGATAATTTAGAGTATGTAGAAGCTACAAGTACCCCTATTTCTTTCAGGTAAATAAAAATAAAGATATAGGAATAGTAGTTACGTTTACAAAACGTCCTTCTATGTACGTCTTCTACTTCTATGTGACACTGGCGAAGTAAATTTACCAGTCTGGCACAGAAAAAACTCAGAACTCAAAACAATAATAATAACAGCTATAATATTGCTAAACAGATTGATGTTCAACACATAAGTACAAACGTAACTTACTTTAAACAGTACATGCAATTCATCACACAGTTCTTGAACAAAGTTCATGTCTGACAACAACGGGAGGACCAGCTCTCTGAAACAGATGGAAAAGACCCTTTATTAATAAAATTCTTCCATTTACAAATAGATGTAACATGTCTTTTCAATGTTAAATATATAGTCCGACTTTCATTTCACTGCCACGAGATCGGTATCTACGCGGGTGAAACCGTGGACTTTTCTAGTCTTTTATAATTTTATGACCAACAATTATCACAGACATAAGTACCATAACTTTTTTTTTTACGTCAGTCATCGTTTGGGAGTGTGGTACTCACTAGACAAAACAAGAATACCCACTAAAACCCAGCGAAACCCTCTTGATCCTTTAGTGAGGGGCCAGAGGCTCAGAGAAAACATTCCACTCTGGCACCCGGATTTATTTGCCTTCACAACAGCATTAAATTTAAAATAGAGGAAGGAGGCGGGAATAACTCCGCACCCGTCTTCCAGGCCTTCTTCGTCGGCGAGCAGAGGAATCCGCCGCGTTCTCCCTTTCCCTGCTTAGTATCTCCTTCTGTAAAATGATCGAGGAGGCAACTGCCTTCCAGTTTGTGTTGCTGGCGAGCATACATACATAAGTACCACATTGTTTCTACCTATAGACATACTTTTATCGTGAAATCGCATTCTACACGTGGCTATTTAAAAAAAGGATACTAGGCTGGCTTTATTGTGGTTCTCAGAGAAAAGGAATCTCCGAAATTTTTTTTATGTCTAGAATCTAATAACAATACAAAACTTTTGATATTTTTTTTAAAGAATTGTTACCAACAGTCAATTAATTGAGGATTCAAAAAGCTTACATAGGGTACTTTGGTCAAAATAAATTTGATCTTTTTTTTATTTATTCGAACTTTTTACAATTACAATTTAACCAGTGCTGAAACGAAAGGTAAATCTGTAGTTAGTGTTGTTTAAAATTTTTTTTGGTCTATTTTTTAACTTAAGGGTAAGTTTTAAAAAAAACCTATATTAATAAGTGTGGGAACAACGTAATGAACAATGATTTCGGTTTTTCATTTTAAAGGCTAGCGAGACACATATTTCCTGATAATTTCAAAAGAGCCCTGCTGCAGGAGGTGGAAGGTTCGACGATGTTTTGTTCTGCAGTGAGGCTTTTACTCCAGTGGTGCACAAATGCGTTTCCAAGAGATAAAAAAGTAATAATAAATAAAAGATACGTACTTGGTTTCCCTGCTGAAGGGGCGCTTGGCTTGAGGCAGCCAGGCCCAATGGTAGGGGTAAGCACGCCATGAGTCCGGATGTTTAAAGGGGAAGGCCAACCCGTTGTCGATGGCTGCTATACGGATATCGGCTTCACCCGACCACTCCTGGACACACAAAAACACCCTTGTTTTTTATTTTTGATTGTCGAAAGCGAAACTAGTATCAAAACATTGTTTTTTATAACAAAAAAAAAAACAAATAGCAAATACGCAACATGTAAAGTTCTATTATTATTTTAAATCTGTTAGCGACATTTCTCTCACTCCAACTAACAAGGTACCGTAAGGAAAGAGGGAGAAAAATGTACGATATTGTTTGCATTTTCACCGATTTGTACGGCCGCGTTCATCACTCAGTTGTCTCATAGAAGCGCACGTGATCGTCAGACTTCATATAAACGAACTGGAGTCTTTTGGTATTCCCAATCCCGATTTTTTGATAACTAGGTTGGAAACGGTTAATTAGGTTCTTTGTTAAGATTTTTTAGTCAATATGAGACTGCCTCATTGGTCTAGTGGTTAGCATGTTCGACTACAGACATGAGGTCCTGGGTTGGGCCAATTTAAAAATCAATATTGAGTTTTCTATTAAGATATTCTCAATATTTGCCCGAAGTTTGCCTCAGAGAGCACGTTAAGCAGTGGGTCCTGCGCCAGATCTCTCGCCGATCGTGTGGGATTCCTGTCACATCGGACTTTGAGAGTAAAGGAATAGAGGGTGCACTTGTGGTAATATGCCTTCCAATCTGCAGTGGAGCAGCGTGGTGGGTCTATGCTCTAAAAACCCTCCCTCCTCGAAGTGAGGAGGCCTGTGCCCAGCAGTGGGACGTTGATGGGCTGTTACTAAACTAACTACTAGTCAATATGATGAATTGCCTGCGAAACCGCTGGTGGCATGTTGGGTCTATGCTCTTACAACCTTCTTTCCTATACGTAAGGAGGCCTGTGCTCAGCAGTGGGACGTTAATGGGCTGCTACCTACTATTTTTACCTTTTATGATGAATTTGTAAGAATTATCAAGCATGTCAGTTAGGTTTTATAAAGAGAAACTTAGTTGGGCCTCCCTTCCAGGATTCGAGGCCGCTACTTTTAGTATAGAAATTATAAAACTCACAGAGGGCTCAGTCATGGGTTGGTGTCGGTTGTCAGGCGCGTCGTAGTGTATGAGCCAGTTGTCGTTGCCGCGGTCCGTGTTGCGGATCATGTAGTCCAGTACCACCAGCCGCTCGAACTGCAGCTGGAACCTGGCACACCACAGATTACATCACATGCTTTCACTCACAGAAAAAACTCTTGTGTGCAATTACTTCCACTATGCCTAGGTGAATACGAGTGGAGGTATGAAAACCAGGAACATAGAAACACTGTATAATACTTAAGTGTTATGAATTTATGTTTCTCTTTTTACAGTCGCTTTTTTATTTCCTGAACTTTCAAATTACAACGATGCTAAAGAAGTTTTCACTTCAAAAACTAACCATGTCTGTAAAGTTAAAAATTAACCAGTAACAAAAACAATTGAAGATAAAAATAATAATATTATTTTTTCTTTATACCACAAATTGCACGATAAAAATTTGTAGCACGTAATATTTTTATCACAATCATTTTACTAATGGCTTTAACATAATTTTAAGAAATATGCATATGTGCCTAGAACTAGTAAGAAAACTTACTTTCTCATGACGTGATGAGGAGGTGGCTCCTGTTCGAAGCGCCGCAACCAGTAATCCGCATCCTTGTATCCTTCGACGAACACCTGGAACGATCCCATCTACGGGCAAACCCAGACGTTACTACTATAAGCTAACACGCAGCGTGCTTTGTTATACATTTTTAATATGATTATATTTGATGTGAAATTTCTTTAGGCGCATGACGGTATTATTTTACCGATGAAACGCATGATTAGCGTCACGAAGATGTGCAGCGTTTTAAAATGCTAATTCGTTTGAAGGTTAGGTAGTTTTAATATTTACAAATAATTTGTAGCATTTTAATTTGCTACACGTCATTTAATCAGTTAATATACTATTTTTCATTTGAATATCTTAATAATGACAAAAAACACGTGGCATTTTTATTTACAGTTCGTCATTCATAAATTTCAATAAATTATTTCTATTAATTTTCGACTACTTTAATGACAAGATAAACAAGATTTAAAAATTACTTTGCCAAAGAAGTTTCACTTCTAAAATGTGTATTTTGTAGGCACGCACTTTTTTTTTTAAATTGAAAGGCCAGTTGATCATTTTTATCTATATGGGCATTCATAATATTGTGGGTATTGAAGGAGACGAAGCCGTCACACTCGGGTTATGCAACGCTTGATAAAGTAGTCGATTCTAATAATTAGGGTAGCGAGAGAATGATAGTCAATGCATCACTACTATGGGGGAGGGGAAGAGTCAGTGTGATCACCTTCGGAGGCAAGCCCATCCTGTTGAACCTCAGATTGGGGAACTGCTCGGTGATGGCCCGCTTGAGCCGTGATCGCTCACGGTCTATCCGAAGATAGTTGAACGTTTCGCTGACTAGTTTCACCACCTGCAATAGATATATTATCATTTGTGACACTTTTATTGATAACAAAATTTAAACAAAACAACAAAAGGTTACAAAGTAGAATAATTTATTCTACTTTTTTATCTTAAAATTAAAAGATTACTTGCAGTTAGTTACTTGGATATGTGGTATAGGATAATTATAAAGATTGATTTGGTCTGGAAATTAAGAAAGATAACAAATAAGATTTATTTTAGAAATCTAGTTTACGCTATGACAACACAACAATCAAAAAAAAAATAGTAGTGCAATGTCTTCTTCCCATGATCATTTAACCCGATTTTAAATAATTTAGGAAAAGGGTCAGATAAACTTTTCAAACTACGGTAACACTTGTTCTCTTCATTGGAGGCAGAAATAATAAAGAAAATTGACACACAACATGGTTTCTGGATGATTTGTATCTATTGTGATCATTTTAGAACGGAATCACTAATGGAAATTAAAGATGTCTGTGACCGTTTGACAACATTTATTATGCAGTAGGTATTATATACAATATATTGGCCTAGTTAATCAAGAATCAGAGTTGGAATGTAGGCCTAACATCTGTATTGTATTCCATCAGTCCCAATGCTGCCAACCAAAACATTATTATTGTAACGTTTCAATAGTGCCAACATAATATATACCCAATAGCATTGCAATAACATACAGTGCAAAAGGTTCGATTTACCAAGTTAGTTACAATGAGGTTCGTTATATAGTCATTAGATTCGATTATGATTAGTTTTGAAAAAAAATTATGTATCACCTTTTCTCACTTTTTGTGTACCAGGTGAGTATCGATACTCATCTGCTTACCTTGTTAAACCAAACAATTACCGAAAATATAATAGAAATCACACTCAATACCTTATGTAAATCATTTTGTTTCATCTACATTTTGCAATAATTAAAAAATCGTTATAAAGAGAATTTTGATAAATGTATTCATGCTAGATTGTCGTAGCTTACTTTAGTTTTGGGGACAACTCCAAGACCAATCTTGGCGTCGACGAGGCTGGCTCCAGCTTCCGATAGGTAGCCCTGATTTGGGATGAGGCAGGAGCGACCGAAGCAGCACGGGCAGCACAACTTGTGCATCCACTTGGTCCATTTTGGGTTCAGCCGCCCGTACGGCTCCTCGTCCTTAGGCTTGAAAACGCCGATGATTTTCTAAAACGAAACTTTCATATTTTACTTTTTAGCAGATTGATTTTCAAAATATATTTTATAAAAGATTTAATTGTACTACTATTACAACAGTAAAGCCAAATTGATCGAAAGATAATTTTGGAATACAGAGCAGTTTATATAGCTAAAATTTAATCTAATTCCAACATCACTAGTAAGTAAAAAGTAAGTAGCGACCTATTAACGTCCTTCTGCTGGGCACAGACGTATTCATTCATAGAGAGAGTTTTTAGAACATAGACCCACCACGCTGCTACACTGCGGGTTGGAATAGTACACAAGTGAACTTTTTATTCCTTCCTTGTCAGAGCGAATTCAGGACCTAACCACTAGACCAATGAGGCAGCCCAACATCCCTAATAGATTGAAATTAATAGAATTTGCTTAGTTTATATTGATATAGCAAATGGAATGTTTAATTTAATGTATAACTAAAGTATCCCTTACACGTGCGCGTGTATCGCCTAGAATTTAATTTATTTATATTCGTCCACTAACTTTGAACTATGAATTAGGCGGTTAAGAGAAAATCTTAGTATCGAAAGCGAACGTCGCAGGGGATTAAAAAATAATATCGATTTCTCTTCTCTACACCTAACGAACGACATCAACTCCATAAAATGCGCAGACACTTAAGTGTCACTATAGAGAGGTTACACTGCAGTATAACAATTCCTGCTCTTAAATTATTCTTATTTGTAGAAGATTAATTATGAGATTTTATTCGTTTTAATGCATGCTTTTTAAACCTGTAGCTAAAGGCCTATAACGTCTTAAGTGTTTTCATTGTCATATATAAAGTGTACTTAATATTTTATGGGTTATTCCTATAACCCATAAAATATTAAGTACACTATTACAATATTATTTATATATAGAATATTGACGTACTTTTTTTCCCAATATTTTAAATTGCGACGACAATAAGACTAAATATTTGAATGAAATACTTAGAAATCATAAAATGAAACAAGAATAAAGGAGTAAAATACCGGTAACGTGATTTTTTACATTATACAAACGTCCCAAGGTTATGTATCCATTACACCAACTAAAGAACCCATACTCAAGGTGATCTTTAACCCCGCAAGGGAATATGATATGTGCTTCGTATATATAAACTGCTCTTGGCATCTAATCTAATAATAGAAAAGATAACAGTTTATTGTTAATTCGGAAGCAGTGCCTAAATTTTTTTGTGTAATTATTCAGGTCAGACGAATGTTATCGTGTATCGTGTAAAGAGACGCGTCGCTTTAAAATCGAACCGGATTTCTTATGACCAATGTTTGCAAATGGGAGTGGAATTTAGATACGTTAGTAATTTTTTTTAAATGAAATCGTAAACATATAACTTTATTTACTTATGATTTCAATGTAACAGTAAACAAATGTGGCCTCTACGTTAATAAGATCGCAAAATTCTATTTTTATTTTTATAATTCAGTGAGTGTATTGATAACAGCCAACCTGAACAAATTGCTCAAAGTCATGAGTGGAACGTTATATAAGTCACAAATGTTTCGTATTGTGAAATATAATTATTATTTTTTTACTGCGTAGAGGTAAGCGCTTGAGTATGATATCATCTTACTTGTGGTGATACAATCTAAAATGTAATGCGGTAACCTGGTTAGAGGTATACAGTCACCGGAGTCTTAATGGCTATTACACAATATTATATTAGATTGGTTGTTTGCTGCTAAGACATCTTTACTGATAGGGCAGTAGCGAGCCCAAGCCAGTCTTTCAGGATGAGACAAATTAGAGCATACAATCTTCTAATTTCACTGTGTAACGTACTTCAGCTAAAAAAAAAACAGGGCTAGAACCTAAAAGTGGGTGCCTGATATGGTACACTAATGGATCACGGATGTAATCAGAAACCGGTGCAGGTATACACACCAAAGGGCTGAGCAAAGCCTAAGACAGCTAGCAGACATTGCAATGTTTGCCATAAATGATTGTGTCGAAGAAATGCAAAACCGCAAGGTCGTTGGTAGGAAAATAATTATCTTCAGCGATAGCCATGCGGCACTAAAAGCACTTGAAACAAAATCAGAACTGGCCTAGCGCTAGAATGCGTGAGAAGCCTTAACTGTCTTGGACTGAACAATATGGTAACCCTTGCATGGGTACCAGGTCATGAAGGTATGAAGGGCAACGAGCAAGCAGATGAGCTGGCTCGCGCTGGATCAAACAGAGGGTTCATAGGTCCTGAACCCTGTATAGCAATAGCACCGTGCGTGATAAATGCCGCATTATCAAAATATGCCAGCTAATGCGGATTGGTGGAATGGGACAATTATAGGGATCTAAGGCATTCCACAACGTACTTGGATGCAGTAAAACCAGGCTTCGTGAAAGGTTTCAAAAGTAAAGTTGAAAACAAGTAAGGTATGCAGTTGCAATTGCAACAGGTTACTACAGTACAAAAACTATGTTAAAAACCATGGGCAGAAGACTACTTGCAGAGCCTACAATGAGGAAATAGAGACAATAAGGCACCTACTGTGAAAAATGCAATGGCTTAACCACTGACTGAAATGACTTTAACAGCTCCAACCTAAAGCCTATTCAGATTTTTAGAATGGGTTTTTGAGAACATTTAGGGGAGACTAAAGGATGGGGCACATACAAAAGATCCTAAAGGGTTGAAGTGCGTCCACTGTCTCAGTGGGCCCAAGAGCAAAATAATAATAATAATACCTCAGCCCACAAGGCAAATAATTGCACCATTACTTTAACAAATTGTTAAAACCTTTTAAATACACATATCGGTTTACAAGAGTATTGACACAATTCAAAAACGATAATGTTGTAGGAGAGCCGTTTGAAAAGCAAGCAAAACGTTTAAATCAATCAATGATCTTAATAAGATTTTGTTAACCCAAAAATATTTTTTGCTATTTTGAATGTGACTTTAAAACACAAAAAAAGAAAGAGCTTATTACTATAAAAGCAGCAATATAAGTATAATAAATAGAGCTTACTCCTCCAGGATTCTTGACAAAATAGGACCCACTAGAGCCCTGGTAGATTCTTTCTGGGAAAATGCCATTGTCAATTGCCACTTCTGCTTGCCACACCAGCTCACTGAACTGTGGGTCATCTATTTAAGAAAAAAATTAAGTAAAAAGTAAATATTATTATTTAACGACTACATTCTGCCGCTCATCATTGATAATGTCAAATAGTTACATTACTAATATACAGATTTTTTCCTGGTATAAACTTCAGGTTAGAAAATTTCGTTTCTAAATATGTTGCTTAAATTAATCCTAGGCATGCACCTCAAGAATTCAAGATTGTGTTGCATTATTAATCTGAACACACAAAAAGACATCCACGAAATCGGTCCAGCTATGTAGAAGATGTGCAATCACTTATATACATACTGAATAGAATTAATTAGTACACATATCACAGAATTGCTTCTGATGTATAAAGGTGTTCTCACAATAGTTTCCTTCTTAAAAAAACCCCAATGGTAAATTTGTAAAAAAAAAATATGGCACAAAAATTTTTTTTTTATAAAGACAAACATGGTGTTGCCTAATTTGGATTTGAAGCCACAATATTTCTGAACTGAAGTGTCCACATCACAAGGCTATCCTGGCTTTCCATAAATACATACATACATATACATACTATTTAGATTATGCTCACACAACATTTTCAATAAATCTGCTGAATGTTATTATCAAATATTTTTCACACAAAAATAGGAACAGTTTTTGCAAGTTATGTGTTCTTTGTAGCATTTTCTTTTGCTTTATATATACTGGTTAAAGTTATTCAGAATAAATAGAAATATTGAGTATAAAAAGCATGTGTAAATAAAAACAAATTAAAATATTTACAGAAAAAAACAATGATTTCAATACAGTATTCAATATAATAGATTACAGACTAATTTTATCTGAAGAAAAACTTACTTATCAATATGTGTTTTGTAGAACACACCACTCATCCAACTTATCTTTTGTCATAAAAGCAAAAGTGAGTTTAGATGTTATTTATGTTTACAAGTGAAAAAGTACCAAAGCACTTTGATAAAATATTTCTTTATATTTTTGAATAAATTGACAATTTTGTACACATTAGTTTTATTGAGGTTTATATAGACAGTCCCTATGTATGAAGAATCAGGTACACAATCATTATTTTGTAAGAAAGTGTTTCAAGTGATTACTGATTTATAAATAGCAAAAAGACACACAGGAACATCAACACATATTTAAAACAAATAAAGTAGTAAATAATAATTCATCACATTCTTTCTTATCCTAACATTATTTTATTTATACTAAGAGTAAGCTTTAAAATTTCTAAGAGCTTTACATACAGCAAATTACATTTGAACTCAAATATATAAAATTTATGTGGCAATGTATTTTACCTAACATCACCGAAACAGCTTGACTAATTTTTATGAATTTTTTGTGTATATTCAGTTGGTCTGAAAATAGGATGACAACTATTTTTGATACAGACTAGTGTGGTCCACCTCAAAGAATTGAATTTTTTGGTCAAAATTTTATTTATTTACAATTTGGCATTAAATAAAACATACAACCCTAAACTTTCGCCTTTTTACCACCAAAATATACACTAGAAATAAATTATATGTATATATCACCTAGTATATGTATAATAAAATATTAATACTTGTCCTAAAATTAAAAATTTCTAGGCCACATACAGTCATTGCCCCTAAATGGCTTTTACAGCACTGCTAAAAAGGAATTAATAAGCATTTAACACACAGTATAAATTGCTTAATATGTGGAACCAAACACACAGAAATAAATGATAATCATTCTAAAGGAGTAATAGTAATTAAGGAAAAAATCTGAGCAAGAAACAATGGTACTTAACTTTTTAATTATGTTGAGTATTGAGTGCAAATGTAGAAGATTAATCAATAAAATAAGATCATTAGTTAAACCATAACACTTTAACATTAGAAGCACCTCTAAAACCTCCATGTATATTTAAAACCTAAATTTAAAATATATATGGAAATAGAAATTGAACTATAGAGAATTAAAAGTCAATAATAATAGGAACAAAGCTTTAGGTATAACACTTTTACTTATATGCTAATTTAGTACAAATTAAAAAGAAAATACAAAGTATACCAGGTATGTAATAATATGCCACCATATGGACTTTGCATATATTTTCTCTTAAAATTTCAATAAATTCACCTCAAATCTCCACATATAAAGTTGATAAAGAATTAGAACAACTTTTGTTATATATGTTATTAAATAATTTGATGAATAACTTACTAAATTCATAAGCAGACTCCATTATAAAAAAAAATGCAAATAACACTGAAAACTACACAGCTGTTATGGTCCACTGAAAATTGACATGAAAATAGAATCTGTAGCTACATTCAACCTTGTGCACAGTCATAGTAGCAATAACAGTACCAAAAAACATTACTCTGAAGTTAGGTAAAAATAAATTTGGAATCAAATACTTCAAAAAACAATATCAACAACTAAGCAATAAGAAAAAACTGTTTTAGTGTCAAGGTGATTTTATCATATTACATTATTCTCAGGCTAGCAATGAATGAGCAATGACTGACTCATGTTAATTATAATAAAAGGAAGCCCTATAACATTTGAAGAAGACAAACAAGTGTCACTTTAATAATCAAAGGTTGATATCGATACCCATATGCGTCGTAAAGCTAATATGCACCTATAATTGAGGCCAAAAAAATTGTATTTTTGAAAAATACCTGGAAAATGATTGAAAGAATCCTCCAAGTCACCGCGGCCGCCTAACAGCGGCTGCGATTCGCGATTCACCCCTGGGGAATCCACGTTTCCTTCGAATCCGACTTCTGGTACTAAGCAAATGTCCTCGGTACTACTCGATAGAGATACCACGCCGTCATCGGGAGGCGTAATCGTTGTGTGAATTTTGTCGAAATCGAGATTCAACAGAGTCTCTTCCGTACTCATGAGTATTGTTAAAAAGGTTGCCTCCTCCGAACCTCATCTATTTCGTATTATTAATATTCTTTGTTTCACAATCATTTACATTTACACAAACACTTCTATTCAGCTATACAAAGACTATGTAGAATTGGAATATTGACACATGACAGCATATGACAGCGAGTGAATAAACTTCAAAACTTACACAGAGTAAAAGAATTGAAATTTGTACTAATATAAGAGTATAAATATGTAAGTAACCTCTTTTTAAAAATATGTTATACCCTTTAAAGGCAATTTACAATTTCTTTGCTTTATTGCCAGCCAAGAATACATTTGAATTAGATACCGTTATAAACATTAACAATTAGCTTACTTGGAGAATGCTAAATCTTAGCTTTTAACCTATTACATTACATTTCAATGCCAATACATTATATCGAGCCATTATTGTTGCCATATCGTGGAATCTGAGTGTTACACATACATTTAGTGAGATATTACAAAATCTCAAGTTTAACTTTGTTGGTCATATTTTAGTAATACAATTTTATATGCACAATAATATGAACTAATAGTATGGATGGTAGTAATATATTTGTCAACAATTTTAGTTATTAAAGACAATTCGAATAATATGCATTTCGTAGTGTAAAAATACTTTTATTTCATTAGAATAACAACATAATTAACAAGATGTATTTCTTTATCTCCTGTTATAGTATTTGGGATCACTATAATCTAATTCGAATTCCTTGTTGCTGCGCCGCGATTCAAATTCCCACGGACATATCTCGTTCAAAATAACCTTGAATGCTAAAAAATAGAAAATGTTAATGTGGAACAGTTGTTACCTAATTTTATTGGTACAAATACCGGTTATTAACACATTAGATGCATAACTTTGCGAGTATCTATCATAAATAAACTATATAATGTACAATGACTATTAAGGTCCTTCAGCTGGCTGTAGGTTTCCTCGCTTATAAAAGATATAGTTTTAGGAACCGATGTTTTTGGTATATGCTGGTTACCACACGATGTTTTGCTTAGTTTAACTTTTTTGTATATTAAATATAATTCAATTGTAGATAACCAGGTTTTGAATCAGAACTCTCACTCTTTCTGAACCAGACTTACCACTTGGCTTCTTGGCTTCTAGCCTTCTATATACCTACCTATATAACTTTCTCTAAAGCGAAATATTAATTAAAATTTAGAGGAAACAGATTACCTCATATTCCCCCGGGATTTGAAACTACTTGAGTTGCGTATTTGTAATATTGAAGTAACAACTTAATACAAAATTATTAAATGCATTTTGATTGTTTAAACTATAAAAAATAAATTTGGTGTGATTGTGTCCATGACAGTCCGAAACATAACCAACTTTATCGGGACTTTTACAACATACAATGGCTGATGTTATATGGAATAAAACAAGGTGTTTGTGTCGAAAATTATACGGCAACGGGAAAACCGTTTTCTCCCATTAATAAACGTATAGACTATTTTTGACTGGATTTTCACTGGCAGCGTAAGCGTAATTGTATGTAGTTTTGTCAGTAACAACAGAACTTTTGACAGTAATTGATAGATACAGACAGGGATTTGTTTTAAAGAATTGCCTACTCATTATAGTTTAGCTTTAGGACCCCGTATAATTACGGGACCGAATACGTGCATTAGTACTATATATACATACATAAAATATGTGTTAGATGTGCGAATGTTTTATGAAATATGTTACTGAAAATATACTCACCTGTATCAAATCTACAATTATGTTTCTTTACATCGCAACTATTTTTAAAAGTTACGACATTGCCCGTATTAAAGTTACAGGCGCACACCGCGGAAGTTTCGTCATGTAAACACGGCAATAATGAACAGCTGTAAGCCTTAGTTCGATAACCCGAGCTGGTGTCGTCTTCGGGTACAAAAGGAGGTGGCATAATTACTCCAAAGGTTTTTTGGCCACTTTTGAAGGGATCACTCTCTGTATCTAATTGAAATGGATTTTGATTTACAGTGTTATGAATAATGATTGCACTGAGATCAGTTGTAGGAGCCAAGCCATTACAACATGGATATGATGAAGGTATTAAATGTAAGCATTTAACAACATTGACGATTTCACATACAATTATTGCTGAAACAATATAAACATATGTTTTGTTGAATTAAAATTAAACACGTGGCCCTATTTAAATTGTGGCCACTGTGGCCATTTTATTTCAATAATTTTAAATACTTACCGCAAATGTAAATAAACTTTTTTTTAAATCCCATAATATTATTATATTGTTAAGAAATCTATGCAGCTCCAATATTAAATGACATCATTTAAAAAATATTATCACGATCCCTTATAAATACACGATTAAGGCTATGGATATTAACTTTATAGCGTTACGTGCTAAATTATTAACGCATTTCCGTATTGAGTGATTTAAAGGTTCTGCTCGATCTGCCGTAAATGGAATGCCAACACAATAATTTTTATTTCAATGTATTTTTTTCATATTTTAACAATTTAATGGAAGGTTCCATGAAACTCGGGTATTGATAAGAACTGACAAAAAAATAAACATCTGGAAACCTCGAACTATTCAGCAATTAGCTATGCACAAAAACAAATAAAAAAAAACACTATATACAAAAATTCAAAGCAAGTCATTGTAAACTAAAAAGGCTATTCACTTTTAAAATAAGCATCAAATCCTTGAGAATCACTAAATCCTTCGATTTCTTTATTCAGTTTTCCTTTGTCCGAAATGTCTTCTAAGCCATAAAGACCTTTGTCTCGATCGTGATGGAAGTAGCCTTTTTTTATTCCGCCAACTTTATTAAAATCAAATTCGAAACCCTTCCCAAGTATTTTCTTTATCACCCCAGTTGTTTCATCATCCTCGTAAAATTCGTTATCTTTCTTATATTCGTCTTTATGTGACACCTTATGAAATCCTTTGGTTTTTGATCCTTTCTTATATTTCCTTTCTTCATTTCCAGTTATAGCTATGCCAAGATTCGCTAAAACTTTGGCTATGGAAGAAATAGCACCATCATCAAAGGTACCAAGATCGTGTAATCCAGCTTCTTTGAGAAACTTTTTCAGATCTTCGATATTGTATTTTACTTTCACGCCCTTGTTATCGGAACTTTTTTTCTTAAATCCTGACACATTGATTTTATTTTTTGATTTATTTTCATCCTTTTTTTCGTTTGAATTATCTTTCTCTGAGGGTATGAGAAAGTCATTCAAATCGCCTTGAGGTACATATTTCAAATCAGCAATATCGGTGTCAAGATTATCAAACTCCAATGAACCTAACTCAACTGGATACGAGTCAGCCCAGCATAAAATTAATGTCAGTGACAGTACAAAAAACAATTTCTTTGGCATCATATTGTAATTTTTTATTGGTTCTTGCACAACCGAAGTGGGTTACGACACTGACATACATGCGATCTGCTTAGTTTATATAGCCTTAGTTGTAATTTTAAAGACAAGGATAAGTTTTTCTTAATGATGCCTATTCCGCAGTTCCGGTTGGATGGACTTTAATTGATACAACTTAACGGTTTATCGACATGGATCGATAATGACGCTGTAAACAAAATTATTCACTTTTATATGTTAGGTTAAATAAAGGATAGTTATGATTGTCGTCGTTTTATGTTCTTCTTAATTCCAAGGGTTGCCTAGAAGTTGTAACTGTTTAGCGATAAGGCCATTGTGCTCATTAGGCTCAATATTTTTCAAAATAGTCGACTATACAATAAATATATATATCTATCTATCAAAAAATTATGCAATTGTAACTCCTACCCTCTTCATTTTAGAATTACCTATAACATTTTTTTCAGCATACGACTGTTTCTTGTCTTCAAAAGTTTCTTTTTCCAAACCAAGCCATTCACCAGCATATAGTAGCATAAAAGGGAAAGCCTAAATACAATAACAAGAAAGAATGCCTTTTTTAGCAGCTAGATTTAAAAACGACTGGAATTAAACGGAATTTATGTCTAGTATTTATAGTTTTTAGTATTGCAACAGATTATAGTCAAATTCGTTGCAGATCTTATTATAATATGCAGAAAATTTGTTCTAATATTAGCCCCAACACACAAGATCATTGCATCATATCATATTATTTTATATTTAACTATTATTTTAATGAGTAGCAGGTAGTTCTTGAACAGACACCATACTTCACACGGCATTGAATAGTAAAAATTTATCTAGTTGTGCCGAATTCAATGGCACTTCCAAATTAATTTACGATGCATTAATAATTGATTCAATCAAATCGATAATCTAAATATACAGGGTCAAAACTAAATTATGCTTTTAGCTTAAAATGGACATTAATGCTTACGATGCACTTGATGTTTACTATTTTTTTTCAGGTGGCACTGTTTGATCCCCTATATCTTTATATGTATAATTCAGGTGAATGCAGGAATGGTTTAAATTGACAATTTAAACCGATAAATGCCGAATTTCCTCATTTCCCCACGGGATCTTGGACTATGCGTGTGACACGGCAGGAAACAGCTAGTATGTTATATATAATATACTAATTTTCAATTGTTAATACAATACTTCTTAATCATCCATACCAGTTAAAATATATTTTTATGCTTACAGTTGATGCTGCTTTTGAAAGCTTACGTAAAAGCTTTATGGATTTCTTTCTATAAAGGAATTTCGCGCCAGATAACGTAAGAATTGACTTTCAACTTTTTTATATTACTAGTTTGCAAATCAATGTTACATATTTTTATTCGGTTTAAATCAAAATTTGCTTTATTTAAAAAAGGTATGCCAAGTTTTTTATCAATCAAATTAACTTGTTAAGCTTTGGTACTTTACGTTGGTAATTAAGCACAAGCAAACCTTCCCATAATTACACATCCAGACAATGTAAATAAACGATCCAGAAGAAAATCTGGGATTTCTCTAACCCATTAAGAACATAACCAAATAGTTAAGTACATTAGAAAATTCCTTTCTTTCTCCTTTGAAGGGATATTCTTTTCCCGTGATTGGAGTCACTTTTTTACCTTAGTGGCTATCCTATATTTGACGGCCTCGCTGGCGCAGTGGTGCGAGTGTGAGTTCGATCCCCGGTAAGACGAATTTAGGAAATTGTATTTTCTAATTTGTCTGAGTCTGGACTGGTGGGAGGCTTCGGCCGTGGCTAGTTACCACCCTACTAGCAAAAACGTACCGCCAAACAAAGAGATTTGTGTTCCGGTACGACGCTGTGTAGAAACCGTAAGGGGTATATCGCCTCTTAAAAGATTAGAGCGCTTCCATCTTAGACTGTATCATCAGTTACCATCAGGTGAGATCACAGTCAAGCGCTAATCTGTCAGCAATAAAAAAAATCTGCCCCTTCTTCGGCTGAATGTTCTTCTATAAATCAAATTAACTTGTTAAGTCTTAGATCTAAATTTACGAAAGATGGAAAATGTAAAAGTGATATTGAGTGCAGGGAATATGGTAAATGGTGCCCTGCGCGCCTATATGAATAGCCATATGGTTTTTCAATGGTCTAGACTAGCTGTGCATGCAGGAGTGTTGGTGCCAACACTTATGTATGGTAGTGAAAGTTGGGTATGGCAGAAGAATCACAAAAGTAAAATAAATGCGGTAGAGATGAGAGCGTTGAGTAGTATGTGTGGATTAAAACTGAGTGACAGAGTAAGAAATAGTGTGGTAAGAGAACGTTGTGGTATAAAAGAAGATGTAGTGACTAAAATTGAGAAAGGCATGCTTAGATGGTTTGGGCATGTAGAGAGAATGAATGAAAGGAGACTGACAAAAAGGGTTTATAAGTCAAAAGTTAATGCGAAAGTTGGAAGGGAAAGACCAAAGCGAACATTCCTGGATCAAATCCAGGATATTTTAATTAAGGGCAAGTCTAGAGTACTCTAAACCGACGAACTGGTATGAAAGGTTTAATGAGAATGAAAGAAGCGAAGGGGATATGTAAGGATCGTGGCAAGTGGAAGGATGTTGTCTCTGCCTACCGCTATGGGAATGAAGCGTGATGCTATGTATGTTTGGCTGGTTAGAGGCGCGACTAGAAAAATCACTAGCTAATCACCAAGGATGGTACGTCGCTCAACTCTTGATGAAAACTAGTCGGGGTCACCAATTTAGCTAGCCGGAGTGCGACGCGATGTGCGGGTTGGATGCTCCGGCATAGCCGTGGAGAAGGATTATAGTTGGCAGATGATTTATACATATGAGCGGAACATGACTTGACGGCGCGGATAACAAGCAACGACTGATCTCTTCGCGTGGCTGTCGAAATCTTCTCTTCGGAATAATTTGAATTTGAAATTTTCTATTCGAAATTATTTGAATTTATTTTATTAGCACACGCGAAGAGGCCAGTCGCAAAAGGTTTTATATAAGTTCCCTACATATGTATGTATGTAAGTCTTAGATAGTTCTTTGCGTAACTAGGCACAAGCGAAGTTTCACATTATTGCACATCTAGACATATTAGGAAATGTTACTAAAAGGGTCCAAAAGAAAACATTTCTCTAGCCAAGTACGAACAAGTAGTTTTGCTAGTGAGACCTTACTCTAGCAAATGTGACTTTTTGTCTCTTGGAAGATAACGTCTGTCTGTATGTTTTTCCATAAGGTAAGTGTTGCGACAGTATGAGATAGTAGCACGCTAACCTGGTAAGAAGTAATTCACCTCTTAAAAGTTTCTACGCCAGAATACGGCATAGTATCGGATTGTAATTTTTTTGCTTGGCATTTTTTACTGGTACGGTGACTAGCCTCAGTCGAAGCATTTCACATAGCCCAAATCTCGACGAGTTATTCATCAATTTCACCTAGAAAAACTTACATAATATTACTAAATTTTCCAGAAATCTCACTCAGAACCTCTGATAATTACTAGTACTAGTACCATTACGCCAATAAAGCTTCAGGATGTGAAAGCGTAGCTTAACAGGATTTATTACTGATATATAATTGATGAACTTGGAATTTCTGTTCTTCATAAAAGACAATCTGAATAAAAGGTGCTCACATATATTGTCTTAATTTTCTATCAGTTAAAGCGGCATCATAATAGATTAGATTTTGAAGAACACTCGGGATGAAAAATTTATTACTAGTTTTTTTTATAAGTAACCTGTAAATATTGAATAGAAAGCTATAATTTAGTCTTTTATATAACAAATAAATAGTTCTATATAAAAAAGATCAATGAATTTCATTGATTTAACCCTAATTTAATAATGAACTCATGGACACTTTTTCTTACAAATAGTTTCATTCGCTCGAAGTTTTTAATATAAAAATGTTTTTCATTTAGATTCATTTCTTCTTCTATAAAAGAAGTTTAGTTGCTTAAGTATTATACTTACCATTGAGAGTCAACATGCCGTTTTCAAATAGTAGACATAGGAGAACATCATATTATTTTCAGTTACCTATCATTATCGATGCATTGATAATATTGCATCAATAAGCATACGTACTGGAAACTTAAATATTACGAAGAATGTATCTTAGATATGTGTAAGATTTAACTTTTTTCGTGTAAAAAATGAACAAATTCTGGAGTATCTTTTTATTTACTTTTATGAAATATAAAAATATTTACAGCCTCATCGTATATCAAACATAACAAAATAATTAAGTAAATTAGAAAATAAATAGTTATATTCTACAACAATTCAGGGCTTTATTACTCATCCAAGCCATCGTCTCCTTTGAAGGCATATTCTTTTTCGTGATTGGAACCTCCTTTTTTGCCGTACTCCTCTTGATGGTTGTAGTGGCTATCTGCGCCTTCTTCGGCTGAATGTCCTTCGTCCTCTTCGTCCACGTGCCCCTTATCGAGGAAACCAGCCTTGCCATATCCACCTTTATCGAAACCGGCATCGCTTTTACCTCCCTTTACGTACGCTCCTTTATCAGCGCCATGGTGCTCCTTTTGATATCCATGTTTTTTAAAGTGACCATCCTTTGCTGCTTCATCATAGAAATCATGATCCTTTTTGTATTCATCCTTGTGGAACACTTTGTGATAGCCTGTTACATCCTCTCCTTTACTGAAGTGTTTTTTGTGTCCATGGTCTCCCCCCTTGTAACCCTTGGCAGATTCGTGATGCTTTCCATGAGCATTTGCTGCATCGTAATGGTGTCCTTTTTCACCTTTATCTTCGTGGTAGAAACCTTCATTGTGTCCCTTGCCATAATCGCCGGCAATTCCTTTAATATGGTGGCCCTTTGAAGAGTATCCCTTGCTTCCTTTTTCACCATGGGCATTGTGGTGGTTTTCACCGTAGGTACTTCCACCTCCGCTTTCATGCCCGAGAGCAATAAGCTCCTCGTTGTCGTGTTCGTCAGAGTCTTCACCAGCATTCTCGTAGTCTTCTTCGGCGTCCTCTATTACAATAGGTTTAGCGTTAACGTATGGCAAAGGTACTGGACCTAATTCATAAGCCTCGATTGCTTTGAGGGGTTGCGCAATAGGTAAGGGTGCAGCAAAAGCTTGTGGCTCCTCGTAAGTCGAAGGTCCCAACTGTATGAGACTTGCTGGGCCATCGTTGTCACTGCGGTAGACATAGCTCGAAGCCGCAGGAGCGTACCCTACCTGCACGGCAGACACGAAGGCTGCCATGCAAATAATACTAATAATTGTTCTCATGTTGAGATCTCGTCTGCTCGGCTACCCGTGCTATAATAATTTGATAACCCCGTTGCCCAATATATATATCTAGGTTAGAGACAAAAGACGGCCCGTGAGTGTACTAGAACCTTTCTCGTAGCCATGTACCAGATTGGGTCTCGCGAGGTTGATAGGTGACAAAGACAACGGTAATGAAAAAATTGTTTATTGTGTAATTGTGAGAGCGCGTCGAAGGCACAAGCGTTAAATATTGCAATTTTTTATTGATACGCTAATGAACGTACACTTCCATAATTTAATTACTCATAAATAGATAAGACTTGCATACGAGTATAATAATGAAATTTATACAATAACATTAAGCATAAACCTCACATAGTTGGTGATGTAGATATAAATGGTGGCAATGAATACGTACATAAAATAAATTACACCTATTTTGTCTCTGTAATAAGGATGCTAGCTTATGTTTCTATTTCATTAATAAAAGTTTGATATCACCTGTCTGGTTTTGTTCGTTCTGTTTATTGTAGTGATTGTTATCACGTAACATGGAATTAGGTACTAAGTATAACTGTATGCAAAATTTTTCATAAAAAAATTTACTTATATACTAGGTTCAGATCTTCTAGAAGCTTTTAAAAGAAGAAATAAAAACAAACTAGTAAATGCTATATTGTAGAGTGAAGTAGGTTCAGAAATCATTTGTCGCGTTGAGCATAAGCATTTTTAGTAAGATACACGATTCACTTATAAGTTAGCCTACATATACACAATTTTTTAAGAAATATGTCAAAAACATCCTCTTACAAATTTAAGTTTGTTTGTCAGTGTTTCTTCTTAGCGGAAATATTCCAAATCGGTGGTAGATTTGTTACCAACGGACAGACTACTGATGATTCAAAATTGATTTTTGAAACTACTCGAATAAAGACTATTATGAATTTGAGATTTCAAAATATTCTTGATAAAATTTCTAAACCTTGACCTTGAGGCTTGACCAATTTTTTTTTTAAATAATAATAATAATTTATTGAATACCACAACACCCAGATACAATNAAAAAAACAAAACACCCGACTGAGTTTGTTGTGGGCTCTTCTCGGATCAGGGCGCGAAGGAACCCTCGTAACTTTAGATTTTAAGTCGTTCTGGAGTATCATCATCAGACGTACATTAGAATTAGAGTGTGGAAAAGAAAAGAAAAAAAAAATATTTGACGATTCAAAGTGCTGTAATATGCCTACTTGAATAAAGATATTTTGATTTGATTTGATATGTGATCCTCTGTAGCCGAGCTTGTTAAAACTGTATTTCGGCCTACAGCGCGAATCTCCAAAATTCGTGATTAAAAATGTGTTTAACCTAAAAAATGTATTATTAAGAAAAGTAATAAAAATAAATATATTATCTTAAATTAATCGTATTTATGCCGAGCAGTTTGAATGAGAGACCTCTCTTTGTATTGTATGTAATGTGTATGTGTGTACAAGAGAGGTTGTGTGTGTGTGTGTGTGTGTGTATGTGTATGTGTAATATATATATATATATATATATATACATACAATTTATTCGATCCTTCGTGTTTGTCAGATGGATGGATGGATGGATTCAAGAATAGCTGAATTGATAAGAGAAATATAGTTGGTATTGCCTCATAATTCTACGTGATCGAGAATTGCGCGGGCGACACGCCCGCCGGGAACAACTAGTCGTTGTAATCTCAATAATTATTGTACATTTGCAATTATAGAAATTCTAATATCTGTTGATATTTCTAAGCGTATTCAATAAGGCATCAAATATATATACCTACATCTTTATCTTCACTGCTCTAAATGTTCCCCCTTGGA
Organism: Elymnias hypermnestra; assembly: GCA_015832385.1. Classification (NCBI taxonomy): domain Eukaryota; kingdom Metazoa; phylum Arthropoda; class Insecta; order Lepidoptera; family Nymphalidae; genus Elymnias; species Elymnias hypermnestra. Next base: position 819,285 of record JACTOM010000493.1, on the reverse strand, counting down.
CACATTTACACTTATATTATAAATTTTAAAGTAACTGTCTTTTTGTCTGATATGTTTTGAAGACTGAAAATGTAAGCCAAAATAAAAATTCTAAAGTATCAAATTAAAATATACACGTCGCTCTCCAATTTATCAAATTCCTGCCTCAATGATTGCATATAGATAATATTGTCTTTGTTTCTAACAAGAAAGATAAAGCTGACGACGTAGATTTTTAGAAATGGCGTAGATTTTCTCCAACTGGATAATTATAATGTTATCTAAAATTGCTACATATTAACTAAGTTTCGCAGCTATGATTTGTTGCAACGGCCCACAATGTTGAGATTAAACTTTGATTAATTGTTGTATTCTTTAACCGAAGTGTAAAATAGATGGCCATAAATTTTTGTGCACATCGCTTATTATAAGAAAACGTCCCATAATAAAGTGTTAAGAAAGCTGAGCTTATTTTCTAGTAAAAAAAGTTCGTTTAACTTAGTTCAGTTCAGGTTTAAAACGAGTGTTTAAAATGCCGGTTGGGTTTTCTTTATGTACAATACAATGTAGTGACAATTTTTTTTGTTGTTCTAAGTGACTTTAGCTATTACTTCAACTGGCTTTTACAGCTTAACCGAAAGGCAAGCTCTTAAGGAGCCTTACCACTTTCAATCCGAAGACTCGAAACGCTGGTCCAAGATTGTTTCCTGTGAGACCTACCCTCTGGAACAGTATTGCCCTTGTTTTTGTATCCATATGTATACATGTGTGTTTATGTCCAGGACATCTGACTGAGAATTAATCGAGAGCGTGATGGGAACGTGGTTGGAGCTAACAACCGGGTTCTAACTAATTAAGAGCGTTGAAGGTATACGAGTGATATGAACTTCGATTTGATAACTTTAAAACTTAAAAGGAACCTACATCTATACTTAAAATAAAAAAAAAACAATAGTGCGTGCGTACAGAGCACATATGTCAGAAGTGAAATATCTTTGGCAAACTAATTATTAACTCCTGTTTGCATAAAGATGCAAATCTAAACAACAGGGAAACAGGAAGATATATTAGGAATTTAATTATCATTAAAATATAAAAAGTGTCAAAAATTAATACAAATAATTTATTGTAATCTCAAATAACGAAATGTAAATAAAATTTCTACATGTTTTTTTGTCAATATTAGAAATTAATAATTAAATTTTGTTTATGAATTTAAAATTTAGAAAAGAGAATTTGTGAAGTATTTTTATTTTAAATTATGAAATGACGAGTGGATTTTCTTCGATAGTCTTAGATGGTGTACTCGTATCCCTTCGAGTCTGCTACGATTTCCGTTACCTCGGCTCTATCTTCCAAAACGACAGCGGCATTGTCCGGGATGTGACTAGCAGGATAAATGCAGGTTGGATGAAGTGGATGCAGGTCTCAGGAACAAATTGCGATGCCACTAAAACTAAAGGGGAAAATTTATAAGACGATCGTAAGACCTGTCATCCTGTATCGATCAGAGTGCTGGGCAACCAAAGAGGAGAATGAAAGGAAATTGCATGCAGCGGAGATGCGAATGTTGAGATGGTTGTGTGGAGTGACAAAATGAGATAAGATTAGGAGTGAGTATATTAGATGAATTGTGAAAGTAGCACCAGTGACCGAGAAGTTAAGGAGTGGAAGGCTATCCTGGTGTGGACTGTCATGAGAAGGGAGGATAGCCATGTATGCAAGAGGGTCCTAAATATGATGGTAAGCAGCAAGGCCGGAAGAGGGCGACCAAAAACAGTTTGGATGAACTGTGTGAAAGAGGATGTGTGTGTAAGGGGTGTAAATGTAAAAATGACAGCGAATAGAGTGAAGCGGCGAAAGGAAACATGCTGTGCCGACCCCACCTAAATGACGAGTGGCAAATTAAAATGTAAATATTAAAATTAGCATAAAAACGATACATATCTTGTTTTCCACTTTGTTCACGCGTTTTATCCGTAAAAAATTTACCTTCATGCGCTGAACGAAGTTTCACTTCACAAGTTAATCTTCAGAAATTATGGGTAAGAAAATTAAAATTGAATTCGACTAATAATTCAGTTGCTCCATTTGCGCAATGTGCGTAAATCATTAGTAGCCTTCGGTAAGTTTTTGTAACAGTCCAGTGTCGATTATAAGACCTACTTTTGTTATAGTTTCATAAAACTATAAAAGAAATATCATAACCGAGTTCATAATTATAGTCTACTTGTAATTTATTTAAAAATCGATTTTTAAATAAATTTTGTATGACTACGTTCAACATTTCACAAAATTAACGTAATTTATATATCCGTCGCAAAAGAGAAGTAATTCTTTCATTAATTACTTTGTTCTGGATTCGTTGTTACATATTAGTTTGATCAATTCGAGTCACAATGCAAATTATCATGTTTAAAATATTATTAGCCACAATGTAGGTACCTTGTTTACTACATCTTATGAAGCAAGATACAATACACATTTATATAATAAAATGGCTGATCTTTAGATTTATTTTACTATATATTCTAGTAGGCTACATAAGATTAACAACTCATTTAAGGGTAACTGTATACGTTTCTATAATAAACTCCCACAAGACATTCTAAAGATGTCAATTAATAAATTCAAAGTCTTTAATAAAAAAAGTTGATAGAAAAATCGTATTATAAGTTGCAAGATTACCTAGACGATAGAAACACCTGGGATTGAAAGAATTGCTCTAATTTGAATTGAAATATAGTAAACTAATATATTATTGTAATGATGATGGTAAAAAAATACCCAACTGAGTTTGTTGTGGGTTCTTCTCGGATCAGGGCGCGAAGGAACCCTCGTAACTTTAGATTTTAAGCCGATTTTGAGTACCATCATCAGACGTATATGAGAATCAGAGTGTGGAAAAAAAATATAATTTGACGATTCAAAAGTGCTGTAATATGTCTACTTGAATAAAGATATTTTTGATTTGATTTGATTTGATATATATCCAACCTAAGTAATATATATTCGAACGAAAATAAATATCCTGAGCTTAAAAACTGAAACTATGTTAATGGTGTAAAAATAAATAAGTGATATATTGATCATTTGTGAATAGGGAAACATTGTATTTTGTGTAATATTTCAGGTCTGAAATAAGTTTAATTTCGAAAATGACAAATAAATTCAATACAACAAGAGTATGGCTTATTTTTATCTAACAATAAATTACATATTTACAAAAAATAACAAAACTATAACAAATAACTTTAACACATCTCCTTCAATGTTTGATTTTATAGCCATAACTCCCGCTTTCAACGTGTCCGTCGTGTGATGTTTCCAGATTTTTTTCTGCGGAATGATTTGGCCCTCCCTCTTCTTTAGAAGCTTGGGCTTGATTGCCAATAAGTCCAAGTTTTCCGTCGTGGTGTTTCGATTCATAGGAATCGTCAAGTTTGCTCGCTTTACTTTTTCCATAAACATTTCCACATGCTTTGTCTCCGTCGTGGAAGTATTTGTAGCTATTTTTGTTGTCCTTATTATCGTAGACCACATGAAACTGCTGGTCACCTTCTTTTTTGTCGTGTCCATCGTCGTTTACTCTCGGGTGGTCCTTATGGTCATAGTAATTTTTAAAATGATCATGATCATCGCTGCCCTTTTTGTGACCTCCTGAAACAGAAAAGCTTTCTAGTTTCGAAGTATGATAATTTCCGGAGTCTCCTTTTCCATAGTAATGATTGGTTTTGTAGTCCTTGTTGTTATCTGCATTCCCTCCATCATATTTAAAATAAGGTTCGTTTTTATATTCTTTTAGACTTTTTAAATAGTCGTCGTAGGCGCCGCCATCTCCATAATTAGATGTATAACCCTCAAAAATCTTCTTATAATCTACATCTGCTATACCATCGACATTATCTTGTGGTTTTTCTTTAACTGGTATCACTCGCTCTTCACTGTTAGTACTGTATTTAGTTTCATCTGGTGAATTTCTGTAGGTTCCATGTAATTCTGGACCATTATAATCTTTTGGTTGTTCGTAATATTTGGATAAGTGTTCCATGATCTCGCTTTCGCCCATCTCAATGACGCTTTCTTCACCGTCATTCTTTTTTTGGTAAATATAGCCAGTTGCTGCTGGCTGTAGGTCCGACCCCGTAGTGCGGACCATGACCATTCTCTCAACGGTCTCACGTGTTTCCATACAGGAGCCGCAAGCGGCAACAAATGCTATCAAAACTACGCGCCGCAGCATGTTCCCTCAACGTTCTTTCGCAGTAATGACTGCAAAGGTCAAGACAATTACTTATATAGCGATATTAAGGCAGCAGCTCGCTGACATTCATAAATTATTCGATTCTAGCGCTCTCGAGATTGTGCAACGGTCTTTTGTGTCAATGATAATGAAAATTGAAAACCCTTCATAGTTGTGCAGTTCGTAAAGCTTCAACGCGCGATAGCTTGTTAAAGACAAGTTGAACCTAACATGTCGTCATAGTATAATGTAACGCATGCTTCGATTAGCTGCAAATAGCTTTTATTTTTTTACATACTCATGTTACAAATTCGCAACTAAAAATGTACAGAAATAAACTTTTTAATAAAATTTTCACTTACTGTAATTTATGGATTAAACTTTTTGATATGTTCTCAAAATGAAATGTCCAATCCCATATTGGAACTACCTCATTAGTCTAGTGGTTATCATGTTCGATTACAGACATGAGATCCAAGGTTCCAGTGTCTGGACGTACAAGTTAAGAAATCGATANTACTTTAACTTCATGCATCGGAGATCACGTTAAGCCTTCTTTCCTGCGCCTGATCTCTCTCATGTCGGATTTCCGTCACATCGGATTACGAGAGTGAAGCAATAGAAGTGCACTTGTGTACTTTGCCTGCCAATTCGCAGTGGACCGGCCTAGTGGGTCTTTGCTCTACCAATCCTCTCTCATATGAGCGAGGAGGCCTGTGCCCAGCTGTGGAACGTTAATAGGCTGTTACTTACCTTTTTTTACTTCCATATTGGTATACTTTTCCTCACATTATATCATGCATGACGCATTATTTGTACTCGTATTTTATGATCTGGACTAATACGAATGATTTGTGGGAAAATATCTTTATATAGCTTGTTTTTGTCTAGCAAAAATAAATTGTTTACGTAATTTGTCACACAAAATAATAAAAATCATGGCATGGTCAGAGATAAGAAGTTGACTTAAGTTTAAGTGAATATCAATGGAAAACAAAGATATATGGAAAATAGATATTTATTGTTTAACAAGGTATTATTTTTTTTCTTTCCAATTAGCATTAATATAGTATGAGTACTTTGTATTATTTGTTTTGTAAATAGTCTCAACGATCTCTAAAAGCTGCATATTGTTTCATTTTGTTGCTATTCCCGCTTAAGGTCTTTGTGACTTCTCTTCCTTCGTCTGCCTCGACATAGTTAGAAACACTACTCCTGTAGAACGAAGATTCGTCCTGGTCTTCCATTGTCGTTCGTCCATCAAAGGCTAATCGGTCAGTTTGCTGTAATTCTTCATGATTCATTCTGTAAAACAATGCATAAGGTGGATTCTTGACCTCTCTGCCGACATCGTAATTCCCAATCCTGGCGGGCATGTTATGTCTCCCTATATTTTTTAATGTGCCCTCTATATTCCCATCTGTAACCTTTGGAATAGTTTTGTGATAATTATTAAATTGGGCGTGTTTATCGTTATAACCGTCGTGACGTTTTGACAATTTATCATGCGTGTGTCTTTTTCTGTATTCCCTTTCTTTTTGAGAATTTCTCTCAATAACTTTTTGAGTGATATCATTCAGCATGCGAGCCATTGTTTGGGTGTTGCGTTCATTATTAACATTAGCTTTGTGTAATATTTTGTCATTTATACCCAAAGCGGGCATTATTTTATTATAATTTTCAACAAGATTCGGTCTTCTCTCATTCTTTTTACTTATAAAATTTTCTACATTGCCAGATTCCATCAAAGGTTTATGGGGTTTTGCTTCTAATTTTTGGTCTTTCTCGTACATATTCTGATTCCTTATATAGTCTTTTTGGTTCGGTTTGAAAAGTTCTTCATCATTACGTTTCGAAATCTGGTTTGACGCTGGTTTTACAAAATTGTTTTGAATATCGTCTTTCCTCGGACTGTTTCGAGTTATATATACAACATTTTCTTCGGGTTTTTTGTTATCTTGTTGTCTCGTGCGTTCGGTGTTTTCATTGCCTCCACGCGATGTGTGCGTATAATTTCGGGTTTTAATGGGGACGGTTGGAAATGATTTCGGTGACGTTTTTAAGATTTTAAAATACGAATCCACAGCGCGTTCATTGACTAATTTCATATTTTTCTGATTACCATTTCCAATAAAGTATTTTTTGTGGGCAGGCATTTTCCTTGCATACGCACCAATACCACTGACTGTTAGATAACCGGGGTTGGAGTTATCATCATAAATGTAGTACATTAACACAGGTGAAACAAAGTTAAAGGAAAGAATCACACTGATAACTTCGAATAAGATCTTCATCTTGTCTGATCATAAACTGCGACGCGCCAACACGTACATTGTTCTTATAAAACGATCGCACTCGTTATGTTTACATCAACATTGTAGAGTTAAACAAATAAACAAACAAAGTAGGAGTAGGTCACACTAAGATCAATTATTGCTCTTAAGCATCTCATAATATATTTCAGGTTTCAACATTTTATTTATAACTTGCATCAAACTTAAGCATCGCTCCAAATTGCCTGTGGAAATTTAAATTATCATCAGTCATTTAAAAAATGGAGGCTCTATAGTAATCGCTCCACAAGATTAGGGGATTAACAGATCAAACAGGCAGACAAGAATTAATAAAATTGGTAAGACATAAAAAACGTAGAAACATTAATGAACACTTAATAAACGTCATTTTCCATTTAAGAAGCCTTCTTAAAACAGGTTGAGGCGAGCCCAGCCTGGACTGTTCAGCGTGCCGCGCTCGTGGCGGTTATCGGTGTGGATCTCTCGCTCCCCACCGTCATTAGAATGATGGTGAGCAGTGAAAGAGCATGGTGTGCTGTGCTCTCCTGCGAGTATGTCATGACACGGAAGGAGATGGCGAAACGGTTGAGAGAGGCGAACGTTATCACTTCGACCGTTCGCACGCGAGGGCCGAGAATGAGGCGAGAGGCCTTTAACTTTGGGTAATGGAAGCGGGGTCCGTTGCTTAACAAAGAGAGGTCCCGCGAGGTGGTTGCTGCCTTCCAAGGTGCTCCAGGAAATCCACCTTCGGAGTAAGTTTTGGTCATGGACCGAGTTGGGCCTAAACAGGCACATCGCTGGCAACTTAAGAGAGTTATTAGTTACGACCGCCACCGGGAGGGTCCTAGGGGAGGGGGGGTGTCATAGGGGGGGGGGTCAGCCCCCCCCCCCCCCCNGGGGGGGGGGGTCACCCCCCCCCCCTATCGCCCCCGTCATCTGGCGGGTATAGCGCGGTCGGTCCGGTCCCTTATGACAAACCGGGGTTTTCCCTTACAGCGCACGATGCACTACGGTTACATGCGCCCGGACCATCATCACTACAAACGTAGGCAGCTCAGAGCCGTCACTTCACCCTGATTGTGTCTTGTACATCTTGTCGCAAGGCAGCCCGACGGGTCCCGATACAGACTCTCAGGCGAGCCTTGAAGGGATCGGAACCTGGGACGCGTGTCCCATTACTTAAGTGTAATGCCACGCCGAACAGAACGAGATCCCCAACTATCTTCATCCAATCCTGCTCCACAGCCCCCGAGAGGCCAACACCAATTGAGCGGGCGACAGTAGCCACCTGTCGGGGCCCCCGCTCTCCCTCGGTAGCCATTGTTAGTCGGCCTCCGCCGACAACCTGGAATGGTAACGGTTCGACCGGACTCACGCCACATGTCTACTACCATAACCTAAAGCGCCCGCGAGTTCTTTACTCTGGTACCAAAGATCGAAAGCACCGACAGCGCAGTTCTAGGGGTAAACGCCCAGTAGTAAAACGTTTACCCGCACAACGTTTAACATTTAAAACGTTTAAGTACGATTTCTTTATACATGCATTTTACCCATTTTAACCCTTATAAAGAGTAATTTGAAAAAAATAGAAATAAATTTGATATGCTTTGAATAAAAGGCAAACATACAAACACATTTACACTACAAACTAATATTATAAGAGGAAACATTTGTGTTTTTGTATGTAAGTATGTATGTATGTTTGTAACGCTTTCAAACAAAAACTACTGTACCGATTTCAAAACTTTTTCACCATTAGAAAGCTACATTTTCACTGAGCGACATGGGCTAAATTACTTTTCGAAAAATAAGGATCCCCAATAAAAATTCATTAATGTAAAAGGAGTTAAAAAATTTGTTACAAAAAATCTGTCATTGCGTGCGCTGCGGAAAGTATTGATAGAACAAAATAAATGTTCTACAATATTATAGATAGTATTAATACCTACAAAAAAATCATCGATACCATATGTCCAACTACTGTAGTTATGCCACTATAAGTAGTTTTTCATTTTAAAAGTTAATAAAATTGCCGACAATAATTAAACCATATTATTCATATTTCTGTAGTAAAAATATCAATAAAGGAATAACCTTTTATTGATATTTTATTAAAGACGGCTTCAAAAGCTGTAAAATAATTTTTAAGTGATTAAAATCGGATATTCCATTTAAAAGATAAGATGAATTTAAAGTAAAATCTGTATATTAATTAGATTATGAATGTAACTGTGTATATAATAATCTGAAAGGAAGTAATTCAAAAATAACTGGAATAAAACTTATGATAACAAAAATAAATCTATAGTCCGACTTAGTAAACTTTACACTGCCACGAGATTGATATCTATGCGGGTAAAACCGCGGGGCATTTCTAGTCACTATTAGGCCTATAAAATCAGAGAATACTGTTGTTATAGAGTGAAAACTCTTCAAAATTTTTAAGGACTAAATGGATAGTTCAACATAACTCAATCTATTTCGGTTTTATCTACCACCTAGATTTCCTCGCATCCCAATTACAGCACACCACTCTGTAACCCAGTACGTAAAATTGTCCACGGCCCTATTCAAGATATTCGCGAAATTACAATTATTTTCCGAATCTTTACTGTACGGTAATTAAGTAAGTAAGTAGCAGCCCATTGACGTCCCACAGCTGGGCACAGGCCTCCTCACTCATATGAGAGAGGGTTTTTAGAGCCACTACGCTGCTCCACTGCGAATTAGCAGGTATAGTACACAAGCGCACTTCTATTGCTTCACTCTCATAGTCCGATGTGACGGGAATCCGACACGACCGGAGAGAGATCAGGCGCAGGACAGACGGCTTAACGTGCTCTCCGAGGCACGGGGGTTGATCATACCGCCAACTTCCCAACTTTGGGCAAATATTAAGAAAATCTTAATAGAAGACTCAATATTGATTTTTTAATTGGCCCTTCCCGGGACTCAAACCCAGGACCTCATGTCTGTGGTCGAACATGCTAACCACTAGACTAATGAGGCAGTTAGTGTGCGGTATTTTTGAGATATATTTACTATGCATAGCATATGGTGCTTATAGTATACATAGTAGAGATATAACTGATTAAAACCATGCACCTATGTTTCAGAAGTGAAACTTCTTCAGGCGCATGAGGGTAAATTTTTTACGGATGAAACGCATGATTAGCGTCACGAAGATGTGCAGCGTTTTATATGCTAATTAGTTTGAAGGTAAGGTAGTTTTTATATTTACAAATAACGTGTGGGATTGCCTTGTCGTCATCATTTGTGGTTTCCCCCACAAGGTGGACCGACGATATAAGGAGGATCGCCGGTTGCCGTTGGAGCCAGGCGGCACAAGATCGGGCCTCGTGGGCATCATTTCGTCAGACCTATGTCCATCGGTTGAAGTGACGACGATGTGGGATTTTAAATTGCCACTTGTCATTTAATTATTATATATCCTATTTTTCATAAAATATAAATATTTTATAAATTGATAAACAAAAAAAAACACGTGGTATTTTTGTTTACAATTCGTCATTTGAGATTTCAATAAAGTATTTGTACTAAATTACTTTTAATACTTTAATGACAATTAAATTCATTACATTCCTAACATATCTCCCTTTTCCCTCCTTCTAAGTTTCGGTAATCTAAGGTTTTAGATTTGTATAAATATAAACAAGACTGAAAATGTGGTAACTAGCCACTGCCCATGATTCCCACCAGGCCAGACTCAGACAAATTAGAAAATACACTTTCCTAAATTCGTCTTATCAGGTGTCAAACCTTGGATTTCTCTTACCAAAGTGAATATTTCACTGCGCCAGCGATGCTGTAATTGTTTAAGGTAAGTATCAGCCCATTAATGTCCCACTACTGGGCACAAGTCATCTCATTCATAGGACAGAGAGTTTTTATAGCATAGAGCTACCACACTACTCCACTGCGGGTTGGGAGGTATAGTACACAAGTGTACTCTCTATTCCTTCTCTCTCATAGTGAGATGTGACGGGAAGCCGACACGTTCAGAGAGAGATCAGGCACAGGACCAACGGCTTAACGTGCTCTCCGAGGCTTGGGAGTAGATCACACCGCCAACTTCCCAACTCTAGGCAAATATTGAGAAAATCTTAATGAAAAACTCAATATCCATTTTTGAATTGGCTCGACTTATTATTAAAATTACTACTATAAAAACCTGGCCACTTTACACAACGTTTTACTACAACATCATTGGTTATCATTCCTGACTCCCACGTACACTTAAGATTAAAAAATACCCAACATTATTACTTGTAACAGCTGCCAGTGACAATTTCCTCAAAATCCGCCCAGCAGCAACAGAGACTAATAGGAAAAAATTGCTATTTATAAGTGTAAACATTTACAAACATTAATGTTGACACTAACAAATAAACACTTTTATACGTATTAATTTATTATAGGCACTTAACGTAAAGATTCTTGGATCCTGGTTAGACCTGAAAGATAGATAAAAACTTTTTTTTGCATACTTTTAAAAATAAAAACATTATTAAACCCAAAATTAAAATAACAAAAGTACTTAAGTAAAGTAGAACCAAAATACAAAGTTGAATTAGTTATGTATTCTATTATATCTAAGCCTTTATAGATTTTAGACACTTCGCTACATTCGATATCTAGGAAATCTAACAATTGTTAAGAAAAAATCATGCTTGACTCTTAGTCGTTCTGATATACATGCCCTAAACGTATGTTGGAAGGTTTTGATGATTATTTCAGGATTTGATGATCGTTTCTCCACTACGAAGCGCGGACAATGAGATGGTATTCAGGAAATGCCACTATGTCAGTAGACATTTCAACTCAATCGATCGCAAAACATTTGGATTAAGATTAGATGAGATTAAGGTTAAGATTAAGAACATTAAGATATAAGAATGTTTTCCTCAGATAGCGCTGAGATTGCTTTTTCTAACTACATACATACATTATATTATCAAAACAAATTCTATGGATCAGAAGGTGTTATGATTTCACAGATTGTTTTATTTCGTATGTAGACAATAACTAAAAACATACTGTTGTTTTCATTTACTCTGAAACAATACGCGGAGAATAGTCGCCGTTTAACTGGGCTGCCATTCGGAACAATGAAAATACTTCTCTTAGCTATTTTACCTCTTTTATTCTTAGTGAATGCCAAACTTGTTACCAAGACTATTGAAGAAAAGAATGTCAACTCCGCCGAAGAGTACAATAAGGGAATACCTATTTCTAAAGAAGAGGGACATGATGGTAGTAACGAGTATTTTAAGTTTTATAATAAAAAACTACGTTTATCAAGGGCTTCTAACGAAAATACTTCGAAGCCTAAAAACGTAACAAAATTTAAGCGAACGGTTAAACCAAAGATAGCCCTCGTAAAGAAACCAATTCCTAAATTTATAGATGTCGGAAGTGAAGAGGATTATCAAACAAAAATAAAATTCCCTAATAAGTACCCTGATTCCGTTGAACATGAAGACGAAGATTTTAATCTCGATGACTATGACTTTGATGTAAATCATGATGAATTTGCTGGTAGAGGGAAACCTTTAGAACCTAGAGTAAAAATAAATAGGCAGCGAACTAAAATAGCATCTGCAAAAGTAGAAGTACAACCGCGCCCTGCACCTGCAATAGGACAAAGTAAATTGGTTTTACCGCAAAACAAAGCCAAGGTATCAACTAAAGTAGCAAGAAAAGCAGCTGATAAAATGAAGGAAGAAGAATATGATGATGAATTTTCTGCAACCACCAAAGCATCTGAAAAATTAGACGGTAAACCTACTAATAAGGATGATATTGTAAGTGATGAGAATGATGATAGTAGAGAAGAAGAAACTAAAGGGCCAATGAGGACAGTGAGGTCACCGCTAAGTTTTGGTAGTTATATGGATAAGTTAGGAGAAAAAACTTCCGCATTTATGTCAAAAATCTTGACATATTTACCAATATTTCCTCAATCCTATTCATCTCCAAAAAAACTGGATGACGACATCATTTTACGAAACGATCCAATGGTTGATCCCTGGTCGGGCAGATCTATCATATAATTCAATAAGCCATGTGTCATTGATCTGGATTAAATTAAATTAAAAACTTTCTAAAAACTGCCAACCTTGATTGTTATTTTTTTATGTGAGTACATACAAATAAAACAAAACTTATAGTAAAATGAGATTTTATTTCAACAAACATTCTCTTTCACAAACGACTACCTTTCTTACAAGATTTTTAGATTTACGTAACCTATAGAAATATATTAGAAAAACAAATTGCAACTCATTATTCCCAGTCACCAAGATCTATAAAATCGCAATATTGCATTGACAATTTTTATTAATTAAAGTATCTATTACTCATTACAATGTGTAGCGTTCTACATAATCAGCATTGTTGCTGAGGGCTGTATTCTTTGCAACATCCCTATATTGACTGATATCTGTATCAATGCCGTTCGAGTGATGATTAGCTTTCACATTTCTATCATAATGACTTCGTTCAATATTGTCAGCGCTATTTATTTTATTGTTGTCACTTCCTACTGTCGCTGCGGCCTGTGTACGGGCAACTGCTTCTATACCACCAACATGAACTTTAGAAGCACCCTTTTCTTCACGGTTGTCACTATTAATTGTGTTATCAAAAAAGTCTTGATGTTCTTGATATTCATCTTTATGATATATTTTACGAATTCCTTTCCTTTTTTCGCCTTTATCTGCATTATTTTTCACAGCATACTTAGCAACCCTATCATGATCTTCCGATCCAAATCTATTAGCAAAGGAATCAGCAAAATCCTTAAAACCTTTATAGTTATTAGCATTATACTCGAAGTTAGTGCCTTGATTATGGTTCGAACTATCACCTACATCACCACCTTCGGATTCATGATACGAATTTTGCCCTTTACTGTTAATTGAATCATGTACCACAATATGTTCCGTAAAAACTTCAGGTTGTTTTTTCTTATTGATCTTATTTTCTTCTAAGCGTCGTATTCGTTTAGCGTAATCATCGATATCGTGCAAAGACATCTCGTTGTCAAAATCTTTTCCCCAAGAAAGTCCTTTAAATGTCATTGGGTCTTCTTCTTCAGTTTTATCGAAATAATCATTTAAAACATATTTAAAAAAAGGCTGATTACCAAAAATAGGATTATCAGTCGTTCCAGTTTTAGTACGTTTCAAAACACTGCTTGAATATACGTTGTTCTCGTTGATATTACCGTGCAACGGAATAATTTCTTCAATCTTCGGGACTACAAACCGCTTATCTTTGGCCTTCTCAATTTCTGTATCTAACACAGATTCATATTCATACGGATTATGGTAAAAGAAGGGCCAAATATCATATGAATTTTTAGAATCAGTTCGTATGTCCTCGTCATCTGTATGAAATTCTGTATTGTAACTTTTAATTGTACTTGTTGGTGCAAATTCCAGATTGTTGATAGATTTATTTCTTTCTGATCCAATTTTTTTTTCTGCTTTCCAGTGTTTAACTCTGTTAAGAAGTGTTAAAGGCTTTTCTGTCGTAGTACTATTAATTATTACTTTATTTCTACATTCTGTTGAGTTTTCTATACATTTGTGTTCTTGTGATTTTGTTAAAATAGTCGAATCGCTGCGTAATCCTTTTTCATTGCCATATATCATATGCAAGGAGTCAGTTGTAGGCGACTGGTTATAAAGGTTGTTGTGGACGTATTCTCCTCTCGGTGGTAGCGAGGTCGAGCGTGTTTTTCGAGATTGCAATAACTGATGAACTGCCTTTTTTTCTAAACTCATTCGAAATAAAAGCCACAATAAAATAACTCCTCGTCTCATCGCTGACTACATAAGGTGTTGTTTCTCTCGCAAACTTTTGTTTCAACTGGAAATTGATGATGTATTAATGTTTATATTTAATTGTTTATTTTTCCCCACCGCAACGGTCATTGTTTTATATCACAATAGCTTGACAGCGGTCAACTACTTAAGAAATGTCCTGTCTTGTAATCAATTTTACTTTCAAAGGTTGGCCTAATATTATGTTAGTATTCGTATTACAAAAAGTATTAAGTTATATTATTACAGAAGACTCATCTATCATGTTATTGGGTCACTGAAATTTCCAAATGATACAAAAGACTTTTTAATAATTTTCTTATTGTCTGTATAAATTAAGTTAAAAAGCACATTATGGTCCAACTGCTGGGCGCAGGGCTGCTCACTCATAAGAGAGAGGGCAATAACCCACCACGCTGCATCACTTTGGATTGGCAAGCATGGTATACAAATGTATGCATTAAAACAAGTGCACTCTTTATTCCTTGACTCTAATAGTCCAATGGGATGCCAACCCGACATTTCGGTTTAAGGTGTTCTCAAATGCATGGAGTTGGAAGACCGCCATCTTCCCAGCTTCGGGCAAATACTCAATTATATAATTATTTTATTCAAATAAATAGCTCCGAAATAAAACTTCGCAAAAATAGCCCCAGTCAAAGCCTCCTGATGACTTATTTGACTTAATGTCCTAGGTGGAGCAGAGGGTGTCCACAATGATTTTCCATCTCGAACGATCTTGAGCATCGCGCTTAACCTTACAAGGAAGCGCCTTTTACCATGAGGATTCCATTCTAGAGCTTGCTTGCTTGGGTATATGTTTGGATCCCGACGTAACGTATGGCCAATCCATCTCCACTTTCGCCGTTTGATCTCATGTTCGATCGAGGTTTCATGGCATTTATCTAGCAGATCATCGTTAGAGATAACCTCTGGCCAGTAATGGTTCAGGATGGATGGTTCCGAGGATAGAGGATGACTTCGAGGATGCGATGCAAACACCGGTTGGCGCGAGATGTCCTTAGTGACCTTCCACGTTTTGCACCTATACAGCAACACACATTTAACGTTGGTCCCGAAGATTTTCAGTTAATTTCTTCGGGTCAGTTTCTGCGATTGCCACACTGGTGCTAGAGGTGCGAAGGTGGCTCGGGCGTCGGCGATCCGAGAAACGATGTCTTCTTCTGTGCCTGCAGTTTCCATCACATCGCTGCCCAAATATGTAAAAGATCGATCTATATGCTCTTTGTCAATCGGCACAGGGATATTGATATTGATTTTAGGTCCCCAGTCATTCTCCAGTAGACAAATAATTTTCGTTGGGTCTCCTATATTCCGCAGACGAGCCCACAACCAATAGGCTCCAATTAAGATAGAACAAGTTTCAATTTTGCCGAGCTGACAATTGAACACGATATACATAAGTGATAAAAACATTGCGCTAGTTAGGGTCAAAATATTTTGATATATTTGGAACTTTAAACAATTAAACAAGAATCAACAGTTTCGCTTGTTAATATAGAAAACTACATGGTATTTCTATTAAAATAAACTTTTCGCAATGTTTGTTTATTGTTAGTTAACACTTAAGACATATTGTCACGCGCTCCGTATCGGTGTCGCTATAGACTACATAATTGGAAGTTGCGACCTTCAGCTCATTTCGGTGCCTCATTGATACTACATAAATCTGTAAGCACGTCCGTAAATTTAATTTACTGTTAAACTTCGTGATAAATATTCTCATATATATAATAGTCTTTTAATAACTCAAAAAAAGGTTGAAAGATACACTACAACGTGATCTTGTAGCACAAGTGATACATGATTACTAGTCTATGCCTACTTTACATGTATACTTGGTTGCCAGAAAGCTTGCTACCTCGTTTATTAAGTTGGTTTTTCAATCTTAATTACTAATTCTAAGCAGACAAAGTCGACGTTAACAGATACTCGTTTAAATAAGTTTTGCAAATGCATCGATTGTCAGACACACTATCAATGGATAATTATAAGTTGTAAATGAATGCGTTGAGCAATAAAGGAATTCGACTTTAACTAGAAATTACGAAATCCTATTCGGTGTCGGCTAGTTCCTACTCAACCTTTTTATCAAATAGTGAATAATTTACTAGCCAGTTTCGTTGTTAGCAAAAAAATCTTTATTGAAGCCTGTTCATTAAGCTTGTCTATTTTCTATTATGTATTTTGTAAACTTTTCCATTTACTACCCTTAGATTGCCTATGTCAACTGCCTTTTGACAACGCCCCCTTGAAGTAGATTGCCCGGTTCATTTAGTGGTTGACAAAGTCATAATCAGAAATATAAGCATCTCTTTCTTTTTAAGTCATAATGTGTATTATCTATTTCGCTTCTCGATAACTTTCGCGACAAAATATGCGTAGAGACAATATAAAAACAAAAATAAATCAGTTACAAAATTACCCTTACTAACGGTACGTGTGTCGCGTCGAAGGTCGTTAAGTTTTTTTGTGGTATTTTATAAACTGTGAGAGTTATTAGTAATTCTGTGTTTTTGATTATATAAGTGATGTGAATAACAATTAAATCCCTTGAGGTAAGTTTTAATTTTTAAGATATGAGCCTATAAATACATGACAGACTTTTTTCACTATCTCAAAGTTTAGCGCAACATGACGCTATACCAGAGTGTTAATTTAATAAACAAAAGATAACATTGTATAATTTAACTTATAGCAAATATAAAAATCATAACATTAGGTAGTTTTTCAGGAACATTTAAGTCCCAAGAGACATTGTTTTCCGTTAAAAGGCGCGGGAAAATTACTGGGGTCAATAAAACGCGGTCGGACAATCTAATGGCTAAATCAAAATTGAAATATTCTTTATACGCTCAAAAAGCACTTGAGTTGTCAGTAGTCTGTTTATTGGTAACAAATCGACCTACTGTTCACATATGCCTAGTGAACACGTTTACGTAAAAGTGACATCAAAATGACATTGTGCTATGTCAGTATTTACGTAAGATACGTCATTTTTACAAACTTCATGACGTAAGCTTTACGTAATAGCGTTGCTGGCGCAGTGGTGTAAGTACTCGCTTAATAGCAAAGGCTCGGCGTCGATCCCCGGTAGGATAAATTTGAAAATTGCATTTTCCTAATTTGTCTGTACTTGAGTCTGTGGTCTGGTGGAAGGCTTCCAGCAAAGATGTACCGCCAAACGAAGAGCTTTTTATTCCAATACGATGCTGTATAGCAACCATAAAGGTAAATTGCTTCTTGCCAAATTATCGCGCTTCTGTGTTAGATTGAATCATCACTTATCGACAGGTGTGATCACAGTCAAGCGCTAACCTGTTAGCAATAAAAAACAATGTCCATAAAAGGTGTAAATAAAAAAAACGTTACATCATGTCTACGTAAAATTTTATGATCTTCGTATGACTTATGTTTAAAAGTAAAATTATTTATCAATTCATGGGTATATCTTTTATTTATTTATAAAGGCTTGCCAACTAGAATTTGTAAAAATACTTCTTAAACTAAAATACATCTATTTTCTTTTTTGTTTCTAAACAAAAGGCGTGCACTACATAATTTAATGCAATTTTAATTTATTTATAAAATATTCGACATTAAATACATACAATTTGCTTTTTTAATCTTTAGTGTAACCCTTAATAGTAATAGTTTATTTCTAATAGGAAATTTCTACTGAGTTATTAAAATGATATTGTAATTAGATATTTGTATAATCGAACCAAACAAGTCAGTTAATGGAGAAATCTATTCTTATATTGCAATATATTTTATTATGCACTCCGAGTAAAAGTTACGTCAGACAAATTTAATAATGGATCTAAGCAATTTCGAAGTTTTATGATAACGCTTATTAAGTGGAGGAATGGTTGACACCCTCGCTGGGGTAATGCGATTATTAATTTCATAAACAGAAGTTGTGGGTTCGATTCCCGACAGGTCAGATTATATGGTAGTCAGGTCAGGTAGGATCAGGTCAGAAGTTTAATTTTATTTTGCCTAAGTTTGATATACGGTGGCTTCATATACCAATCACAAAATTTAAGTTCCGATAACTCTCTGTAAACTAAAGTTAAAGTAAAAAGTATACAAATGCCAAAAATAGAGATGGACAAAATAAGAGAACGAATCGAACGAATTACGGTATCGTACCAAAGTAATAGTAAAAGAAAGAGGTACACAAACCAAACGTTGGAAAGATAACATATAGAAGAAAAAATAAATTTGCAATGCTGTATTTTAAAAGATGAAGATACAGCAATCAGTTTTAGATTTGCCTCCACGTGATTTTAAGAAATATGTCAAAAAGATTTGTAGTAAAGACATATTATAATGTTCAATATTATTATGATAAAAATGTTTGGACTTGACTCCAGTTGCACACAGAAGCAAAATAATACACCAACAGTACAGAAACTACCCTACAGAAACTATATTTAGAAGAGTAACCGCTGAATTTTGTTGTGTATCTGTGAACTTTGTAGATAATGCTTAGATGACAGATAGTCTGCAATAGAAACTATCCCTTTTTTTTTGTCGAGACGGGAAAAAAATCCTCATAGGATACCGGGACGCCGCGGACCCTTACCGGCTAAAAACGACCCGCCGTCCTACGCACTGTCACAAATGGCGACGCGACAGGTTAGCTCTAGAGTAAAACTGAGCACGCCGCCGTGACTGCCCGTGAGGGGCACCTACCTTGATCCTAAGGAAAGAGCTACCTATGGGGCAGCGCGAAGGCGCGCCGCCCAACAACCTACGGAGCCTCGCTAAGTGGAACGACGGCCTCCGCGGTCCGCCGTCCCAGAGGCTAGTGCTGAGGGGGAAGACGGCGGTCGTGAGCCACACGTCGTCGCCCCGGACGCCGTGACCACGAGACACCCACTGACCAAGGAGCGGAGACCCGTTCATCGTCGACCGCCCAGCGCTCGGTTCTCTCAACCAGTCCCGCCACTTAGTTTGTAGGATCGCCTGCGCCTAGCGCAGCCAGTCCCTTTCATCCCCTGGCGAAGGGGGGAGGGGGAGGTCGCCTCTCTGACGGGCGTCCGCCCTCCGCCAATCTACGTCCGAGTGTACTTGCGCGAATAAGACCCTATCCCTACCCAATCTCAGCTTCGGCGCGAGGGGGAGAGGGAATACAATGGGGTGGGAAAGGCTACGGACTATAGCATTGACTGATAAGTCCAACTATATAAAAACTGCCTCATTGATCCAGTGGTTAGCATTTTCGACCTCAGACATGAGATCCTAGGTTAGAATGCCGGGTCGGGCCATTTCAAAAATCGATATTGAGGTTGCTATTAAGATTTTTTAAATATTTCTGCTTAACTAATACACAAGTGCTGTACCCCCTTGCCTCGGAGAGCACGTTTAGGGTCCGTTCATGCAGACCAGCTCGAACAGAAGAGCAGATTTTGAACGCGATTAAAATTGAGTGTTGGAGAGGCGAAGTAAGGTTTATTTTTAGCAAAAACGTACCGCCAAACAAAGAGATTTGTGTTCCGGTACGATGCTGTGTAATAACCGAAAGTGGTATATCGCCTCTTAACAGATTAGCGCGCTTCCATCTTAGACTATATCATCACTTACCATCACATGAGATCACAGTCAAGCGCTAATCTGACAGCAATTAAAAAACCCTTAGCGTCGATCCTGCGCGTGATCTCTGGTCATGTCGGAATTCCGTCAAATCAGACTATGAGAGTGAAGGTATAGAAAGCACTTGTGTACTATGCTTGCTAAACCGCAGTGGTGCAGCATGGTGGGTCTATGCTCTAAAAACTTTATTATAGGTAAATATTAAGAAATGAAACAAACAGTATTAAATTGACATTTTATTTTTTATAAATAAAAAATTAAGGAATATAAAAATATCTCTTTCAATATATTTATATTAGTGACCATTGAGATAATGTTGCGCAGAACACACCGAACGGGCAGACAGACATGTTTGTGACAAGCTATTGTTGCCATTACAATATATAACTTTTGTTACACGATATGTTAAAAATATATACTTCATGAACAATTGCAAATACAAAATAACTTTCTCTTTAATTTTAAGTGGATATTGGCATTTCCCGATCTCATACTTGTTTTTTTTTTCTTTTAAGTAGCCTAGGTTATTCTTTACTTAATCAATTATCGGTGATAATCGTGTCAGTCCAAAAATGTAAACTTTAGTAAGATTTTTTAAATTATCATTAAGTATTAATTCAAAAGGATGTTCCTGACACATCAAATTTTTTTATTTGTATATATATATATGGCAATGAAAACGAGCTCAAAATATGAATTCACATAAATGCATGCATGCAAAGGACAATATTGAGATTATAGACTATAAATCTCTCTCAAAACAACGACAAAAAAATCTCTGTTATTGTAGTGTCTATTTTACTATTATAACAAGTAAAAATCAACTTTGTATATGTATATATGCAAGGTATAAGGAGACCGCTTCCGAAAACGAAGACAGATGATAGTACTAATCGCACTTTTGATGATGGGACGGAAAAAGAAACGATCCTGATTAAATAAAATCATATTAGCATTATTTACATCCCATCATGTTAGTACAGCTAAATGAAACGAAAGTTTCATAAAGAATACATTACAAAAAAATTAACAATGAAACACAATCAGTTGACACTTGAAAGCACCCTACTCTCATACCATATAGCTGTACTAACATGATGGAGCGTAAATAAAGCTAATAAAATACTTTAAACAGTGATTTTTTTAAATCTCATCATCAATGGTGTTATTAGTACATATAATTCATAGAATCACTATTACGTAGATTCTTTTGTACTATTCCCTATAATAAATCTGTGTCATTTACCAAATTTTAAAGTGGGTTTGAAAGTAATTCAATAGTTTTAGTTTTTTAATATAATTGAAGTGATAAAATTCACGAAAGAGTAGATCTCATTGTGACGTTTCGCCAAGCGTGTCAGCGAGAGCGCAGGACAAGCGATAAAGAGGCGCAATGTGCCTAAGTGTACTGCTTGTGACGCTCTTCCACTCTACCACCAAATGCCTTAGAGAAGCAGACAACTGCAACGTACAATCTTCAATCTTATTCCATGAATACCTAAAAATAGGCAAGGGGAGGGTGGCCATTACTAATTCACTCATTTTATAAATAGTTATACCAGAAAATTACTCTGTAAATTTGATTTCATAAATTATTGTTGCCTAAAGTTTTTACAAGTTTATGGTGGAAGGAAAAATTGAATTTTGTGTGATAAGGTGTTTCGCTTTTAATAAATCGACATCTTAAATATAGAAATCACTTCTTGTTCGTTAATCTCGCAAAAATTTTAGAAAGGCTATAATGATTTGGCTAATTTTAGTTTTGAATTATTAATGAGTAAATATGAAAAAAAAGTTCTTCTCGTCGTTAATAAATCAAATTATATTGAAAGTTTTGTTTACATTTTTTTTATTTGAATGTCAAACGTTTGATGCTCGTCCCGTCGATCAGATACCAAATTAAATGTAAAACAATATTTTTGGTATTTTTTTGTATTTGTTTCTGACATAAGACATTGACAATTAATAGTTTTTGATCGCAACTACAATACAAACTGCGGCTGGAAAGTGGGCGTAAAATTCACGTTTTTTTTTAAAATACGAATTGTTTTAGTTTCAGTTAACTTTTGAACACAATTTTTTTCCTAAAGTTGAAAAGTCAAAGAATATACTGAGTCAATTTACCCAATATTAACAATTTTTTAACATATCGTTCACATTCGTCGCAGTATACACACATTTCAACATCCATTAAGTGTGAGTGATACAAAAATACGTGTAACATACCCTACTTTAACATCATTTCTAAGTCGTTGACAACAATGCGTAGACGTATCCAACCGAAATTATACATAATAAAAAATATAAACAAAATCGTGTTATAAATGCAAGAGATTTCGAACCTGAGACCTAGTCGACTAGACACCTAAAGGCACAAACTCACAACGAAACGCACAAGTGAGCGATAACTTACTTTAACATTACTAATATTTGGTTTATTACAATACTAACAAACGCACACACACACAACTCACAGTGCCGAATAGCATGACGGTTTACAACCGCATCTGGACTATAACTCATACTAGAATTGCCGAAGCCTCCTATCGGTTCAGTCCTAGACAAATTACAATACAATTTACTATTTTTACCTTGCCGGGAATCGAACCCAGTCGCTGCTAGCGATGCAAATACTCACATTCAATTTCTTATTGTATATATTTCCATCGTTTTTGTTAAAGTAATGTACTATCGCCTGTATATAATACACCGATGTTACTTTTATAAAAATATATTGGTGTTTATGCCCGCCATGCTATGCACGAATTTTAACAAGAATAATCATCATAATAACATCCTAAAGAAATTTTTAGTGAAAACATTTCGCTAACTCTTTTGTTATTTCATATTAATATTTATACAAGACTTACAAAAAGTAGAAGCCAGGACTCTTATTTTTGTCGTGATAATCTAATTTGATGACACTAACATTTAACGTAGCACTAAAGATCAAATTTTTGTATAACACCAATTTTTTTTCAAAATTTAATTTTTAGAGAAAAACACTAAAAACGGAACCAAAAAATTTGAGTAGAACCGTTAAAATTTAAGTTATTTGTGTGTAAAACCATACTTTTGCAGAAGACAATTGTATAAAGTACCTAAAGCTAAAATCAAAGATTTATAGTTATAGAGAAAAGCATTAAACCAAAAACTTACGCTTAATAATTTAAATTTAAAAAAAAAATTCGAGCGTGTATAAAGCCATACCTTTTCATAAAGCAACACTTAAAACATCTCAAACAAAAGTTAGTGGATTTTATTTTAAGATAAAACCAATCGAAATTGACAACCGATATCGTTTCACATTAATGCCCTAAAATAAAAGTTACTTGTCAATATATTTGAGGCAGTGTGATGACTCCTGATGACTTTTTAAGAATATTAAAATTGTTTCATTTCTATTGAAATAAAAAACCTTGTAAAATGCTACATCAAAATATGTTATTAATGATCGTTTACAATACTTGATTCTTCGTTAAAAAAAACTGATACTTTGAGTTTGATCTTAAAATAACCAATTAGGACCAACAGTAACGTTAGTCGTTACTGTGACGTCATAGGAGGCGGTTGTCAATTGATTTGCATCAAGATTTTTTAATGAAATTTTATGAAAATTAGAATCACCGTTTATTCTTGGAACACAAAACTTAATGTTATTTAACTGTCTGAAACTAAACAATGCTTTTATATATAGACGCGGTAGTTTAAAAAAGTAATAATAGATGGCGTTATTTTAAGTGTGACCAACACTTTAGTGAAAGGTGTTTTTTACATTTAAATCAAAGGTCTGGTCTGTAAACTACGTCCTGTACTTTGTTTGGTTTGTCTGGTCGTCTTAAATCTAAATCATTCAATTAGAAACGTGAAACAAAGATCATTACAAATATATCTCTATTTAAAACCTTATTACATACGAAATAAGGTCCGAAACCTCTTGCAATGTTCGCCTTATTTTTTACATTTTTATTTTAAAAATAACTATTCGTAAAATGTATTAAGCCGATGTATAAACAATAATTATTATCTATTGAGAGCAATTTAACATTATTTAGTAATAGCTGGATCGGGGACTCCCCGGACAGGACTCGCAGGCACCAACCTGTATTAAATTAAATATCAATTCTGTACGTTTAAAAATTGTATAAGCGAAATATGTAAAATCAGTCTTTAAACTCACTAAACACGAGATTTTGAAAACGACTCAAGATTAGCTTGTAAACAATGAAAGCGGCACCGCGGGTTAAACCTAATATCAAATGCAGGAGAACATAAAATATGATGAGCAAGATATTGAGACTTATAAATACCGAAATATGTCACTGAATTAATAAAAATTATTAACGAAAATTCCAATAACATCATTTTCTTAGGTTCTGAAATATAGAAAAATGGCTTTATTTCAGGAGTTATTGACAATTATCGTAACTGGACTCGCTTTAGTCACATTCGAGTTTTGTGAACTGACGTAGAATGTAGATCTTAAAAAAGGCCCTTTTAATACAATAATTGATACACAAAACTTAAAAAATAAGTCAAATATATGTCATAAAACTCACAGGTCTCTATCAGGGGTATCCCCAAAATTTGCATCACTAATATTTCTATGGTTTCTTTGCGTGATACAATAAACATTGATAAGGGAATGAGTATTTGAATGTAACAGGAAATACAATGCGAATATTGGGCGCAATTTAAACATGGATGACATTGACATGACCTTGAACAGTAATTGGCTAATTTGACCGAAAAAAACTTAATTACATTAGTTTTCATTTAATAACTTAAATATTAGTAGAGGTTCTTCTTTCATAACATTTTGTAATCATAAAAGCATTATTTTTTGATAAAAAAAAACCCCCGAATATTGGATACGTAATATCTACGTTGCTATTATTGGAACGTTTTGTTTTAGACTGCTCATAACATGTTATTTTTCTCGCTCTGACAAAAGCGGTGCCGGCGTAAGTAAAGAGCGAGACAAATTACGACTGTTTACGATTTCGTCGATTTATTCGGTCGTGTATGTTGCTCATTCGCCTCATGGAAGCAGAATGGTAATCACTTGATGTTCCGATAACTCTAGTTTCAAATCTTTCCGGTTACGCTGGAAAAACCAGTAGGGCTAACAGCTAATGACATTCCAAACAAATAAAAATAGTTTCAGATTTCCGTCAAATTTTAGTGGAATCCCTTATTTTATCCGCATTTAACTATTGCGATACGGTTTATGGGCCTAGATTATTAAGAAAAACGGAAAAAGCAATTCAACGAGTCCAAAATGCCTGTATAAGGTTTTGTTATAACGTACCGAAGAGAAGCTATATTACACCAATTATAAACAAACTAAAGATGCTCAATATGAAATCACGAAGAAGTCTACATCTATGCACTATGGTCTATAAGATCATATCCACTAAACGGCCCACCTACTTATATACAAGATTTAATTGGTTGAAAGATAGGAGTGAGATAGTAACTCGTGCTAGAATAAAACAAACGTTACAAATACCTTATCATAAAAAAGCAGGAACTAAAGGAAGTTTCAGTGTTGCTGCTTCCAAGATTTGGAACGACTTACCCCCCCCGTTAAGACTGTGGAACCGTTCAACTAACACATTTAAAAAATGTGTCAAGGAACTTTATTTGCTGCGCCAAATCGAGGACGCAGCAATCCGGTACATTTAGACCACCCTTAGTGAAGGTTATAAGGTGGATTTTGGTTTCTATGGTACTTGATCTGATCTCCTTTATTCTATGGACATGCATATTAATATATTGTAAACCTTAGCTTTGGGACCTACTTTGTTTTTTTTTTATATATTTTTTATAATGCTGTTATGTGCGTGTGTATATATATGTATGTACACATGTATATATTTATATATGTATATGTATGTGTGTATATATGCATATATATATCTATGTTCTATATATATATATTTTTAATTTTTCTGTTTTTTTTTTATAATATGTCTAAGCTGTAATCACTTATAATCATAGTATTGTCTTTTCTTTCGCGTTTTAATGTGTGTTTTTCGTATTATTATTATTTGCCTTTTTTTTTACATTTTACGGCGTTAGTACAATCTTTAGGGACAAGCTGAAAATCAGCGCTGTGGACACGCCACAGCATTCAGCTGAGCTTGTTCCGTTTCGCTTTATTGTTTTACAGTTGTTTTTCCAATGCTTGTTCTATGCTTCATTAGTGTGCTGTGTACATGTATAACAATTATGAAAGCAATAAACAATATTTTTTTTTTTTTTTTTAATTTCCATACGTGTAAATTTATAACGCTGGTAAGATTAAGCAAATAGATCATAAGATACCGACATTGTACAGTTTCACCTTAAAACCTCAATTATCTCTGCAAATCAGACATATTGAGCCGTTGTGGTTGATGATGGGCGATGATGTACGAAGATGGGTGGTGACGAACGATGATGGGTGGGTATTGGGTACCTGAGTATCAGGTATCCAGCGAAGTATTTGCCAATGAGCCATCCCACGCTGCTTCCTTATGCAGAGCCGCCTGACGTTTCTTTTCTGAAAGATAAAAATTAATATATTTAGGTTCACACTAATCTGAAGCCATTATATATCATTAAGATATCCTTTAATTTAAATAGTAAGAATTTCTCTAAAAGGACTTGTTTTGTGTAAAATATATCCTTAAGAAAAGAGATTATTACTCAGTGATAACAAAAGGTCGCTTGTTGCACGTTTTTTTCCTATGTTCTTTTTTAAGAAATAGTGTGATAAGAGAACATTGTAGTATAAAAGAAGATGTAGTGACCAAAATTGAGAAAGGTATGCTTAGATGGTTTGGGCATGTAGAGAGAATGAACGAAAGGAGACTGACAAAAAGGATTTATGAGTCAAGAGTGAATGCGAATGTTGGAAGGGGAAGACCAAAGCGAACGTTCCTGGACCAAATCCAGGACATTTTTAGTAACGGCCAGGTCAAGAGTACGAAAGGTTACTTGTATGAAAGGTTTAATGAGAATGAAAGAAGCGAAGGAGATATGCAAGGATCGTGGCAAGTGGAAGGATGTTGTCTCTGCCTACCCCTACGGGAATGAGGCGTGATGCTATGTATGTATGTATGTATGTATGTATGTTCTTTTACCTTTATTCCTAGATTAGCTTATATTGTGATATAAGCTTATGTAGATGGAACGCTATAAAGAGTTTATAAATCGACAGGGAAACTAAACATCCAGGCTTACAGATTGAGAAACCACCCAATTATCAATTATTATTTGAAGCTGAGAAATGTATTTATGCACGCCGACTAGTGTCGGGAGTGTGGGTCTGAGCGAGGGGGAGACCTCGAAATACCCACTAAAACCCAGCGGAACCCTCTTCATCCATTAGTGGAACATCCAAAGTACGAGTTCACCGAGAGCGACAACATCGCACCTACAACGCTCTCCAGCGAAAGATCCGCACCAAACAGCCACCAGATGACGCTATTGTCGCCATTCTACTAAAGTGTGATGCGCTGAGTAACCAGCGGTACCAAACAGGCGAGTAACTCCTCACGGTCCCTTCGGTTCAGGTACTTTCCAAAATAGCCGTATCCGGTTAGAACCTGCACCAGTCTGAAAGAGAGATACCCATAGCCGAGTCCAGGAACGAGAGAATCCTTACTACGAATGAACTGCCACGGTACCCCAGCTGCTCAGATGGTGACCGTGACTGACTGGGATTAGATCATACGCAGACATACAAGGGGGTAGTCTCCAAAAATGTTCTACTTTCTAGTATTCTGTGTGTACTAATTTTAATTTCTTTTTATTGTGACCTGTTTTTTTTTTGGTGAACAAATAGATCTAGTGCGCCAGATTCAGATAATTGCATTTTTTCTTTGTCGCAACTTGCGCAAGATTCTCGTCATACGGTATCGTGGTATCCACTAAAAACATCAGAAATTGCGCCCCGTCCATAATCACGATTTGTTGGCCAATATGGTCCTGGTCATGACAATGGACCGGTCCCAAAAAGTCGGACACCGTTGCGCTCGACTACTGGCACCAGCTGGTATCTAAAATACGGCAATCGTTATTAATATTAACCCAACGAAGGCGTACGTACCTCTAGCGCGTGTGATGAGGCGTCTTTCCTCGGCCCTTTCCTGTGGCGCGGTACTGAGACGCAGGCCTAATGCGCCCGACACCAGACGCCGCGCCAGCGCCGCACATGTCTCCGGCCGCTGCCTGCAATAAGCACATACACGTTGTCTTTTTATCAGGCTTCGCAACAGTCATTTTTTTTGTGTCTCTCATTTAAACTATACATATATCTTAGCGGCATTTTTTAACATCTTTGATCGGATGGGACCTAAGGCAAGTGGAGGATAGTGGCCTCTTTCTACGAAATTGTTATTTCGCTGATGGATCCACATGAAAAGCAGATGATCGCTACAGACGCTCCTCTTCTCCGGTGTAAGAGGTTGGGAAGTAGACTTGCGCTTCTCCTGCCTCTTTCCTAAGTTTCCCAACAGATGTATTCCGAAGTACCAGGGAAGTTTGCCTCCACCAATCCTCTGCTGCTCCACTAAAGGACGGGGAGATTATCGCAGGGTATTAATGTATATTCTGGCTTATTGGTAATAATAATCGGAAGTCTGATCGGGGTGCTTAAGACATTTTCTGAATCTATAGTTTGTTTACACAAAAATTGTGACAAATATTCTATAATATTTCGAACTCGTTTTGATGTAGTTTTGTCTTTTCGTTGCAATTGGGTGTTACGGTATTAGGGGGTGGTTTCTAAACTTGTTAATCGCTAAAGTAATAAGTGAAAGACGTCTCTGAACTCAATACCATCAATAGCAATTTTATTTAAATGTATATTGATCGATTATAATTAATGTTGGTACAAAGCAAGAAAGAAAGATCCACGTGATTGTTCCTAATGACAAATGGTAACAAACCAGCGATTATTGACTATGTAAAATAGATGGCGATAGTAACTTATTTGCTATAGGTCAAATTTACAAGTCGACATCGCGGGCAAAACTATTTGGAATACACTATCTCAAAAGCTAGACAAGATGATCGCAAATTTTGTCAAAAACACTGTCACGTTTTTAACATCTTAAAATTGAATTATTATGCATATACAGAAATATCCAGCGGTTGTACTTTTCCCTTCCCCCATCTAGCGACTGCTAAATAGGATATTTAAGGTAACTGCCCAAAAACACGTAAAGATATATACAAGTTACAATTTCTAAAGTACGAATATTTATATCCGTACGTAAAAAAAATTGTTTCTTCTTTAATGTTATAATATGTTAACGTGTAAAATGTCACCAGCAACGTATTAAATAGCGAAACCGGACCATTTAAACACATTTAAGTTCAAATGGCGTGCTGGTATTACAAAGCCATCCAGTTTGTGAATATCTCCAAATATTTGCATAAACAACACATGCACAATTGTAATACAAAAAATAAAATCAAACTTGTAATTCCATATGTTAGAGTGAAGAAGGTTCAGAAAACATTTTTCGGGTTGAGCATACGCAGTTTTAATAAGATACCTCAATCAGTTTTAGATTTGCCTCCACATAATTTTAAGAAATATGTCAAAAACACCCTTTTATATAAGGTATATTATGATGTTGAAGATTATTTAAACGATAAAAATGTTTGGACTTGGTTCCAGTTGCTCACAGAAGCACATAGTAACATACAAAGGTATCTTTAAAGGAGTAACCGTTGAGTTTCTTGCCGGTATCTTCTCAGTGGATTCAACTTTCCGAACCGGTGTTAGATTTGTTACCAACGGACAGACTACTGATGAATCAAAAGTGCTTTTTGAGCTCACTTGAATAAAGAATATTTTGATGTGATTTCATTTGACAACTAAGTTTAAGAACACATACCTGTATGGCTGCAGGAACTCAGCGCATTTCTTGGCCTTGTTGCGTGACTCCAGTGTGGCTGCGTGCAGAGGCCGGCAACGTGCTAACGCACAAGGCATGGACAGCGCCTCCGCAGCTGGAACCGGTTTCAAATCAATGTCAACGATAACCTTTGAAATACATCGTAACATAATTCATTTTAACCCTTATCACTCCACTATGTCGACATAATAAACATTTTAACAGATCCCTTATCCCAGAGGCGGCGACACAAACAATAGATATGCAAAGCATTGTTGTGATGCGATATGGGTCAGCTGACAGATAAAAACTTGATTACATGTATATACAGTATCCACAGTGGATCATCAATTAGTGAGAGAGTTACCTCTATCTAAGTGTAAAACTGAAAGGTAACTGAAAACTTATGTTATCAACGCAAAAATTATTCTCGCAAAATTTTAAACGAGTCACAAGTCAAGTGCTTTATTCCTGGATTGCGCGACACGTTTTAATTCTTGACTAATCTGAGTTACAAAACAGTTTCAATGTTAATCTTTAAAATTATAACATAATCCACTTTAAACGACTCCCTATTCACATCGCGAGACGATCACGTAAAAACATACACAAGGAGTGATTAATGACTCGTGTCACTTAACCTGCTAAGTTTTGTAAGAGACATATTTTGAAATCATGGTTTCAGTTCTGTTTTATACAAGATTGTCTGTCTTTTAGTTATGCCCCATTCTTTGTAGCAAATCAGTCTCTCTGTTAATCTTTGAAGGAATTATATCATAATCGACTTGTAAAGTGACACAGATTAGGTATAGCGTAATAATCATGTTTAAACATACATAAACACTTATCGCTGCTTTGGATAATTAATAACAATCGTAGATTTTCAAAACTTAATTTAAGGTCACAGAAGAATCCAGAATTGTCAAAATTTTCTAGTGTTATAAACTCATAATCAATCGGCAAAAATGAGCAATGTCGTACAATAAAATGTCATCATTATTGCTTAAACTTTTATTGTACTTGGCCAAACTGATATTTTGGCATCGCAAAATGTAATAATATTATGGGTTAATTTAAAAAATCGCTAATGTAAAGTTCGTTATATATTTATATAAAACAAAAGTTACGATTCCACCTTAGTTTTCTGTATTACATGTTTTATGTTTATATTCTATATATCCATCTAGTTATAAACGTATAAAATACATCTTGTAACATACCTAAATCTATCACACTCGACGCATTTACACTACTTACTTAAATACTTTAAGATAATCTAGTTTAAGTGACCCTCTATTGCCATTGAGTAAATTTGAAGTTAATAGTTGCAACGAAATTAAATTTGCTAATTTAGAAAGGAGAATTTTAGCTGACCGTAAATAGATTTCTAAGTAAAATTAATTTAACTTTGCGGTTGTAATCTTGAATGGCAGTTTAAATCGCTATACGAAATATACATATATCGAAACTCTAAATGGGGTGTGTATGATTGCCAAAATGTAGTTTGAATAGTTTAAAATTCTCGTCTAGACTCCAAAACATTTCCGAATAATCATTTACTATACTATTTAAGATTGGGCAAACTGCTGTTCGCAATCTAATGCATTGGAAAAATAATGACACAATTTAAAAAATCTGGTTTCTATTATCAAAAATATGAGGTTTTCTGTTCTTAGTGACCGCCTAGATTGCGAAAGGAGTCACATAGGAGTTTGGAAGATCTCGTGATATTTGAGTGAGTTTAATAGGTAGGGAGGTAAATATGCAGGTAAAAACCAAGTTTGCATAACTGCCTTTCTAATGAAACCGGACAAATACGTTAAATTGTTTAAAACTTTATAAAGGACATTTGTAGAAACAATCTTTCTATTATATATAGATTCATAACTAAGCTACGCTGCGTTAAAGGGTCTATCGAAATAGTCTATATCTTTGACATGGTTCTTTTTATAAAAATAAAAATAAAAACATTTATTTTAAAAAACGTGACAGCAAACCCCGCAATTGTCTTTGCAATCTTTACTGCAAAATTGCCTTATATTCACACAGTTCGAGATGGTGTCTCAAAGGGCCAGACTGGCTGTGCATGGAGAAGTGTTGGTGCGATCACTTGTATATGATAGTGAAAGTTGGGTATGACAGGAAACATAAAAGTAAAATTAATGCGGTAGAGATGAGAGTGTTGAGAAGTATGAGTGGATTGAAACTGAGTGGCAAAGTAAATAATAGTGTGATAAGAGAATGTTGTGGTATAAAAGATGTAAGTGACTAAAATTGAGAAAGGTATGCTTAAATGATTTGGGAACGTAGAGAGAATGAATGAAAAGAGACTGACAAAAAGGACTTGTGAGTCAAGAGTGAATGCGAAAGTTGGAAGGGGAAGACCAAGACAAAAGTTCCTGGACTAAATCCAGGACATTTTAATTAAGTGCCGTGTGGCCCCGGCGAAAAAGAATAGGGCCATCCCTCCCCAGTGGGTGTCGTAAAAGGCGACTAATGGGGCGCTCGCACTTCACCACCCACACGCGAGCACACAGACAGGCACACAAACACTTACACGCCCACACTNAAAAAAAAAAAAAAAAAAAAAAAAAAAAAAAAAAAAAAAAAAAAAAAAAAAAAAAAAAAAAAAAAAAAAAAAAAAAAAAAAAAAAAAAAAAAAAAAAAAAAAAAAAAAAAAAAAAAAAAAAAAAAAAAAAAAAAAAAAAAAAAAAAAAAAAAAAAAAAAAAAAAAAAAAAAAAAAAAAAAAAAAAAAAAAAAAAAAAAAAAAAAAAAAAAAAAAAAAAAAAAAAAAAAAAAAAAAAAAAAAAAAAAAAAAAAAAAAAAAAAAAAAAAAAAAAAAAAAAAAAAAAAAAAAAAAAAAAAAAAAAAAAAAAAAAAAAAAAAAAAAAAAAAAAAAAAAAAAAAAAAAAAAAAAAAAAAAAAAAAAAAAAAAAAAAAAAAAAAAAAAAAAAAAAAAAAAAAAAAAAAAAAAAAAAAAAAAAAAAAAAAAAAAAAAAAAAAAAAAAAAAAAAAAAAAAAAAAAAAAAAAAAAAAAAAAAAAAAAAAAAAAAAAAAAAAAAAAAAAAAAAAAAAAAAAAAAAAAAAAAAAAAAAAAAAAAAAAAAAAAAAAAAAAAAAAAAAAAAAAAAAAAAAAAAAAAAAAAAAAAAAAAAAAAAAAAAAAAAAAAAAAAAAAAAAAAAAAAAAAAAAAAAAAAAAAAAAAAAAAAAAAAAAAAAAAAAAAAAAAAAAAAAAAAAAAAAAAAAAAAAAAAAAAAAAAAAAAAAAAAAAAAAAAAAAAAAAAAAAAAAAAAAAAAAAAAAAAAAAAAAAAAAAAAAAAAAAAAAAAAAAAAAAAAAAAAAAAAAAAAAAAAAAAAAAAAAAAAAAAAAAAAAAAAAAAAAAAAAAAAAAAAAAAAAAAAAAAAAAAAAAAAAAAAAAAAAAAAAAAAAAAAAAAAAAAAAAAAAAAAAAAAAAAAAAAAAAAAAAAAAAAAAAAAAAAAAAAAAAAAAAAAAAAAAAAAAAAAAAAAAAAAAAAAAAAAAAAAAAAAAAAAAAAAAAAAAAAAAAAAAAAAAAAAAAAAAAAAAAAAAAAAAAAAAAAAAAAAAAAAAAAAAAAAAAAAAAAAAAAAAAAAAAAAAAAAAAAAAAAAAAAAAAAAAAAAAAAAAAAAAAAAAAAAAAAAAAAAAAAAAAAAAAAAAAAAAAAAAAAAAAAAAAAAAAAAAAAAAAAAAAAAAAAAAAAAAAAAAAAAAAAAAAAAAAAAAAAAAAAAAAAAAAAAAAAAAAAAAAAAAAAAAAAAAAAAAAAAAAAAAAAAAAAAAAAAAAAAAAAAAAAAAAAAAAAAAAAAAAAAAAAAAAAAAAAAAAAAAAAAAAAAAAAAAAAAAAAAAAAAAAAAAAAAAAAAAAAAAAAAAAAAAAAAAAAAAAAAAAAAAAAAAAAAAAAAAAAAAAAAAAAAAAAAAAAAAAAAAAAAAAAAAAAAAAAAAAAAAAAAAAAAAAAAAAAAAAAAAAAAAAAAAAAAAAAAAAAAAAAAAAAAAAAAAAAAAAAAAAAAAAAAAAAAAAAAAAAAAAAAAAAAAAAAAAAAAAAAAAAAAAAAAAAAAAAAAAAAAAAAAAAAAAAAAAAAAAAAAAAAAAAAAAAAAAAAAAAAAAAAAAAAAAAAAAAAAAAAAAAAAAAAAAAAAAAAAAAAAAAAAAAAAAAAAAAAAAAAAAAAAAAAAAAAAAAAAAAAAAAAAAAAAAAAAAAAAAAAAAAAAAAAAAAAAAAAAAAAAAAAAAAAAAAAAAAAAAAAAAAAAAAAAAAAAAAAAAAAAAAAAAAAAAAAAAAAAAAAAAAAAAAAAAAAAAAAAAAAAAAAAAAAAAAAAAAAAAAAAAAAAAAAAAAAAAAAAAAAAAAAAAAAAAAAAAAAAAAAAAAAAAAAAAAAAAAAAAAAAAAAAAAAAAAAAAAAAAAAAAAAAAAAAAAAAAAAAAAAAAAAAAAAAAAAAAAAAAAAAAAAAAAAAAAAAAAAAAAAAAAAAAAAAAAAAAAAAAAAAAAAAAAAAAAAAAAAAAAAAAAAAAAAAAAAAAAAAAAAAAAAAAAAAAAAAAAAAAAAAAAAAAAAAAAAAAAAAAAAAAAAAAAAAAAAAAAAAAAAAAAAAAAAAAAAAAAAAAAAAAAAAAAAAAAAAAAAAAAAAAAAAAAAAAAAAAAAAAAAAAAAAAAAAAAAAAAAAAAAAAAAAAAAAAAAAAAAAAAAAAAAAAAAAAAAAAAAAAAAAAAAAAAAAAAAAAAAAAAAAAAAAAAAAAAAAAAAAAAAAAAAAAAAAAAAAAAAAAAAAAAAAAAAAAAAAAAAAAAAAAAAAAAAAAAAAAAAAAAAAAAAAAAAAAAAAAAAAAAAAAAAAAAAAAAAAAAAAAAAAAAAAAAAAAAAAAAAAAAAAAAAAAAAAAAAAAAAAAAAAAAAAAAAAAAAAAAAAAGGACATTTTAATTAAGAGCCAGATCAAGAGTACTCTAAACCAACGAAAATGTATGAAAGGTTTAATGAGAATGAAGGAAGCGAAGGAGATATGCAAGGATCGTGGCAAGTGGAAGGATGTGGTCTCTGCCTACCCCTATGGGAATGAGGCGTGATGCTGTATGTATGTACGAATCTTAAACAAATTGGTGATATCCTAAATGGTCCAAATTGATTTTTAATATTATGTATAGTCGAACATCTGACATATAATTTCTGTTGTATAATATAATAACTAATGAACTTAATTAATTTAAATAGTTAATATTTAAAACAAATTGATATTTGCATATATGTATCAGATGGAATATGACCTATTATGGATATATTTCATGCAAATTAGTTTAATTAGAATTTGAAAAATCTAGGAATAACAGAAGGATCTATCTAGTAAAGCATTGTCGTCTAAAAGGGCACTACTAGCGGGGGCCTACTTGTGCAACGTTGCGTCACCCTGTCACTGAACCTACGCCGGTTAAATAGACGGTCATTTGCTTCAAATCTACTGAGCTTCTAGTCTGTACCGCAATCATTTCGTCACAATAGTAATTATTGTCACAACTTTTCTCACAGCGCAATCTACCAAAACGACGTCGTATCAGAAAGATAGTTATAAGGCTCAGTTAAACACATATCTAAATAGAACTTATAACGAGGAAACATTTGGTTTTGTATGCAAGTATGTATGTATGTTTGCAACGTTTTCACACAAACTACTAGACCGATTTCAAAAATTTTTTCACCATTAAAAATCTGCATTATCACTGAGTGACATAGGCTATATTACTTTCTGAAAAAATTAGGGGTCCCTAGGAAAAATGCATTAAAGTAACCCAAGGCGTGTAAGAAAAAATCTAGTGTCGCGTGCGCCGCTGAAACTATTGATGATACACCAACAAATGTTCCAAAATATTATAGAATGTATTCATATTTATAAAAAAGTCCGCGATACCAAATGTCCAGCTACTGTAGTTATGCCACTATAACTACTTAATACTACATCACGCTTCATTCCCATAAAGGTAGGCAGAGACCAGGTCCTTCCACTTGCCACAATCCTTGCATATCTTCTTCGCTTCTTTCATTCTCATGAAATCTTTCATATAAGTTCGTCGGTTTAGAGTACGCTTGACCTGGCCCTTATTTAAAATGTCCTGGAGTTGGTCCAGGAACGTTCGCCTTAGTCTTTGCCTTCCAACTTTCCCATTCACTCTTGACTCATAAATCCTTTTTGTCAGTCTCCTTTCATTCATTCACTCTACGTGCCCAAACCATCTAAGCATACCTTTCTTAATTTTAGCCACTACACCTTCTTTTATGCAGACGAATTGAGTAGAAACGCTTAAAGTACATAAATGATATGAATGTTATCATATATTGATGAGAAAAGAGATTCGCGTATTATTATTGTTGATCAAAACATATTTAATTGACATTCGGTGTCAATCTTTGGATAATTTTGCAATGAAAAATCTTGAGATTTATGAAATCAACCTCTCAATGTTCTAACACGAAAATATATATAATGATCTGTACTTATCACAGTAATACAGTTTTATATATAATAGAATTCAACAAAGTGTTATGAAGTTAAAGTATCCAGTACATTCCAAGGTTCTTTCCGCTCCAATGCAATAGCGTTACATCACATTACTTAATAACGAACGGTTAGAAGCTTCCTCAACTATGTTTGTTAAATTGCTCTACTCAATTACCTTTTGATGTAGGTATTTCATCAAAATATAATTATTATTAATTAAACAAGACCTGAAATTTGTGATTATGAATTTAAAAATTATTATGTCCCTCTGATTCACTCTCTTTTATGTCTTGTAGTATAAACAAAAACGTTATGGTATAAAAGAAGATCTAGTAACTAAAATTGAGAAAGGTATGCTTAAATGATTTGGGCACATAGAGATAATGAATAAAAGGAGACTGACAAAAAGGATTTATGAGTCACGAGTGAGTAGGAAAGTTGGAAGGCGAACGTTCCTGGACCAAATCCAGGACATTTTAAATAAGGGCCATGTCAAGAGTACTCTAAACCGACGAACTTGTATGAAAGGTTTAATCATAATGAAAGAAGTGAAGGAGATATGCAAAGATCGTGGCAAGTGGAAGGACCTGGTCTCTGCCTACTCCTATCGGAATGAGGCATGATGCTTTGTGAACCAACATCATTGAAATTTGCTATGTGGATAAAAGGACAGAAACTTAATATTGTATGGAAAATATAACTACCCAATGAGAGATAGTTTAAAATTTGTATTATAGGCAATTGTTTTTCATGATTAGGGATATCAGCATTGATCATATCGACATCTTTTGGTAGGAACTTTTCCACATTTTTGTTTGTGATATTAATTTCGGGTCGGGAAGCTGCCTCTGAATTGCATAAGTACATATTAATCCTATTCAGACGAATTTGGGATGAAGAGCTAGTAGTCAATATAACAAGCAAGCTTGCAATATCAATTGTTTGCTTTATTTGCTTTAATTGCTATAATTAAAAATTTAGGTATCATCTAAAAGTCTCTGTCAAAACCAGACAGGCTAGTCACGTCCACTCTGGAAAGAGTTAGGAAAAAAAAGAAATCGAGTCAGTATTTATAGTATAGATACTCTGGGATGTACACTTCATAATTATGGTTCGCTATTCATAGAAGGAAACGTATGACGCTTCGATCAAGAAAAACTTACGCAACGACATTTGTCGTCAGAAAAAAAGGCAATATAGCGTCTGGTATAAACACTATAAATTATACCCTGCGTATGAAGACAATGACGAACATCAAGCACTTCCCGTTAAGCAATCACGTGGAAATGATACCGCAAAAAAACATGTGCCAGTTGTTACGATCCAGTTAGCAACAAAACAGAATAACACTAACGCGGGAAAATAGCTCGCATTGTCAAAGTACGGTTCCATTGAAGTTACAATATATTATCATTATTTTGTTGGATAGCATTGCAAAGGAAGTTATAAACTGAGTCTGTATTATGACAAATATTTATACAAACTTTTTTTTTTCAACTTGTAGTCAACTTGAAGTTTTCGGTGAAGGAAACCCTGCATATCTCTGGAGCAATACTGAGATATATTTAGCCTTCTAACCACCATTGAATCAGCGTGATGAGACTAAACTCTAAATACCCTCATTTTCTATGAGAGGTGAGCCCCATTTTCCAGTAGTGCAACATTAAATTAGCTGCTATTTACAATATCTCACTTTTTTTCACTGGGAAATACAATTATGCATGCTAGATAACTTTATCTGATATTTCCGGATAAGTGTATATACTTATATACCCCTGAACCGAAATTAACAATCTCGGTGGCTGCAAGAGTAAAACTTAAGTCCAGGAATCCTTATTATCTTACTTGATCTAACCTAACCATAGCTTTCAAAAAGTAGGGGAATCATCAAGAGAGAAGATGAGCAACGTTGCATCTTCTGGTACTTACCCTCGCTAATTGCATGGAAAGGGATGGCCTACATTTTCCCTTAACTATACTAAATAAGATATTACTACACCGTCACTAAAATTTGCGAATAATTACAATTCCAAAGAATACCAAGTCTTAGTTGAAAGTGACTTGGAAACAATGTGTTGTTAACCCAGAGATTTAACTTAAAACCAAATTTCGTTGTCTCTCAATACGACACTTTAAACCATTCTCAAAAAAAGTTTACTTGAAGACTCATTATAGTAAATAACTATTTATTTCAGTCTTCAATCATTTTAGATCATAAACAAAATACTTATTTGGAAACTACGATAGCATTCTACTAAACGATGACAAAACAAATTTTGTCTTAACGACATACGCTTTCGAGTTATTATAATTTAAATGCTTCATCATAAGATTTTTGATTAGATAGACCATTATCTCGACGTAAAAGTGATTAACACAACAATGATATAGTCAAGTTCAAGGCAACCAGCAGATCGTGTTTGG
Source organism: Elymnias hypermnestra (assembly GCA_015832385.1). Taxonomy (NCBI): domain Eukaryota; kingdom Metazoa; phylum Arthropoda; class Insecta; order Lepidoptera; family Nymphalidae; genus Elymnias; species Elymnias hypermnestra. The sequence continues at coordinate 780,475 of JACTOM010000493.1, read as the reverse complement.
AATAAAAATCGCAAAGCAAAGTGGGTCGCGTCGACGAAATCGAAAGTTACGTCTTTGGCTTTTGTAAAGCATCTGAGTCATTCGCATAATTCCTTCAACCGTATTACCTTTATTTCATTAGAGCTTATTTCGGATATTATTTGTTTCTAAATCTGTATTAACGTAAACATTTTTATGTTGATAGTTAAATACGGTACAGACAACAAAAAAATAATGCCCGATTTCACCAATATCCATCCACATTAAAGCATCACATAGTCAGGGAAAATACTTAGGTGACACAAAGTTTAGGGAAGATTGCTGAATTCGTGCATAAGTTTCATGACTTAAGATTTGGACCTAACAAATTAAGCTGAAAATTTCTATAATTTTATCTTAAACTAATGACTTCTTTAATTGGAAAGGTATTTCTAAAACTGCCAAAATTGGCTAGACCGTCTACTTCCAGAAAGAGATAGGTAGGAATCAGTCGACGTGACTATTTACCGCCAGAGGCGCAGATTTACCTACTTCTTCTGCTTCCAGACTCAGTCGGAGTATATATCATCCGAGAATTTAGCACTACGAAACCCTCTCTCTGAACACCGATTTAATGCCACTCAGTTTTAGCTGGGAGATAATGCCATTACGCACCTTGTACACTGTGCATTGCCTAAATGCTCATTCGATAAATGGATTATTACATCTCAAAAGATTTACACAAAATGCTCAGGTCTGTGTGAAAGGCTAAGTTAGTAATTTTGCCTTTAAGGACAGATTAGGACAAATTTCTTTTTCCTTAACTCTATACTATTAATATTGTCTTTTACGTAGTATGTTGGCATAATACTTGTTTTTTGCTGTAAGAAAAATGATTGAATCAAAAGAGACCTATTTATGCAATGGCTTAAGTACTGTGTACGATCGAGTGGTGAGGAATGAGCTGTGGTCTACGTTATCTACGTATGGGGTGAGCGGTTGTCTGATTCAAGCATTGAAGTCTCTCTATGAGGGTTCTAGTGCCTGTGTCAGAATAAACGGAGCGTACACGGAGTGGTTTCCTGTCGAAAGAGGTGTTCGACAGGGATGTGTTGCGTCACCATGGCTGTTCAACCTTTTCATGGATAAATGTTTGACAGATTTAAAAGAAAGTATGTATGGGTTAAGAATGAATGAATTACTCATCAAATGTTTACTCTACGCTGATGATCAAGTAATACTTGCGTCATCCGCTAACGAGCTTCAGGAGATGCTAAATATTATGAATGAAGCTTTGAAAGGGAAAGGAATGAAAGTGAATGTAAACAAAACGAAAGTTATGCTTTTTGAACGAGATGAATCTATGATGAATGGCAATATTTTGATAGATGGGGAACAAGTGGAAGAGGTGAAAGAATTTGTATACTTGGGATCTAAATTTACAAAAGATGGAACATGTGAAAGTGATATCGAAAGGAGAGTGAATGCAGGGAATATGGTAAATGGTGCTCTGCATGCTTTTATGAATAGCCAGATGGTGTCTCAAAGGGCTAGACTGGCAGTGCATGCTGGAGTGTTGGTGCCAACACTTATGTATGGTAGTGAAAGTTGGGTATGGCAGAAGAATCACAAAAGTAAAATAAATGCGGTAGAGATGAGAGCGTTGAGAAGCATGAGTGGATTAAAACTGAGTGACAGAGTAAGAAATAGTGTGATAAGAGAACGTTGTGGTATAAAAGAAGACGTAGTGACTAAAATTGAGAAAGGTATGCTTAGATGGTTTGGGCATGTAGAGAGAATGAATGAAAGGAGACTGACAAAAAGGATTTATGAGTCAAGAGTGAATGCGAAAGTTGGAAGGGGAAGACCGAGGCGAACGTTCCTGGACCAAATCCAGGACATTTTAAATAACGGCCAGGTCAAGAGTACTCTAAACCGACGAACTTGTATGAAAGGTTTAATGAGATTGAAAGAAGCGAAGGAGATATGCAAGGATCGTGGCAAGTGGAAGGATGTTGTCTCTACCTACCCCTATGGGAATGAGGCGTGTTGCTGTGTTTGTATGTATGTATGTTAAGTACTGTGATTACATTAATAAGACACGCAAGATTCGCCATCATGACAGAAGACTAAGATACATCTATAAGTATTGATTAAAGAGAAAATATAAGTCGAAATTGGTAAGTTGGTATAGGAATGACCTGTTAAATAATTTCGATGATTGAAAATCTTCGTATCATAGTCTAGCAGCATTAAAATACTTTTGAAGTAACTCACCAATTTTAGCACTGCTGAAGACGATCAGCGCATGTGTATCGTCCACCCATTTGATCTCGAATCCAGTCTCTTTATAATCACTAAACAACGACAGCAGATCGTTCGTTTTGAATTCGCTTGGGAAGTCGTATACTTCAATGACATGTGCGAATGTCTCGTCATAAGGTCCGTTGAACAACGCTTGGCCCCGAGTCTGGTACTGATCGTAGTTGTTCTTTGTCTTGCTAATGTGCACTTTGCCAACTGTGGACGTCAACTCCTCTAACAGAGATGGATCTAAACACTCTCCGCTATCATCAAAAACAGCATCCCAATCATTTTCCTCGCGATTCACAGAGACTTTAGGCGCTAACTTTGCTTTTGGAGTTATCGCTTCAGGTTCCTTCTCTTCCGCATCGGTATTATCCGCACGACTAGATTTCCTAGATCTTGGCGATTCCTCAATCGGATCTGATATTACCAAAACGTCAGAATCAAAACTTTGCTTTATTATTCTTTTATTGCTTCTATTAATTTCTTGGGATGCTCTCTTGAGCTCGTTGGCTTCGACATCTTCGTCCTTACTATATAAATAATCTGTCTCTATTATATTAGACTGTTTCGTTTCCTGTATAGACATGTTCAGATCTTTAGAATCATTTGTTCCCCAACCGTCGTCGTAATTCGAACTGTAGTCGTAAAAGCTCGGTGTATAAAATCCTAATTGTCCATTTACAAAATAATCTCCTATATAAAAATTTTCGCCTACTTCTACACCATTAAAACTATTATCACTAAATGATATTGCACTATCACTATTTGGCACTGAAGGCACGGGTCTAATGTCGTCAATCGGTGACTCGTTCGCTATGCTGGGTGCCGCGTGAGAGCTTTGGTTCCTCAAGTGGGGCGGCGTGTACACGTTACAGAACTGTTTATCCAGAGATTTTCTCGGAGACCCGTGAGCAGATTTCTCCTTGGGTGCTGGAGATTTGGGACACTTCTCTTCCGTATTAGTTATTTTGTTTTCCGGTGGTCTGTTTTCCTCAGCAGCGTCGTGCGTTCGCAGAGCTCTCGGCACATAAACGGCGCGGTCAGGTCTGCGAGGTTTCGTGGAGCCGGATCTGCGACAAAAACGACGAAACATTAGCAAACTCGATGGCCCCTCACTCAATTATACTTGCATAAGAATTAGAGTCTAGAGTCGGGAAAATCTTGTTATTGCCGTAACACAATGGGTAATGAAATTCTTTTGAGAGCAACGAAATTGAAATTATATAATGTATTCCAAAATATGTTTAATCAAAGTTTTCGGTTTAATCGACTTGAAGACGTGATGCGCACTTGCTATTTATTTATGTAATACTAATTGTATGTTATTTAATACTAATTACTGTTACAAATAATAAATTTATAACAACAATTAACATCGGATATATGCTAAGTAGGTTTCGTAAAGTAGCTTATTTAGTATAAGGAAAAATACAAATGAAACTTTCGAATAACACATTGATTATTTTAAAACTTAGCACTGACGTATATAATTTTCATGTGAAGTTCTGAGAACGGTTTTGTATCGAGGCAAATCGGATTAAGATAAATTTGTCAAAGAAAAATTGTTTTAAAAACTTTAACAAAACTTGTAACCTTATTTCCTCAATTACGTTATTACGTTTGAGCATAACCCATTCTCGCTCTCGTGGCATTATCATTGTAATTGTTAATTCCGACATAACTAATACATGTGAAAGAATTGCGAGTGAATTTTATAGTTGGTCAGTAAGTGATCACGACAAATTCCAGTAATCAACATTATCTTGAATCGATTGCGATAACAAGTACCGCGTTGGCTCACGGCGACGTAACTCAAAGAGGGGCAAGGTCGCGGTGTTCGTAATGGCCTCTCACTCGGCACACTTTCGAGTCGGCCGGCGTCGAGCATGCATTCTAATGTTTGTTTATTTTGACAGAAATTGCATACTCTTACAACCTTTTTGCGGTAACTACCGTTGAGAGTGGTTAGCTCCTAATCGATCTAATGATAATGATTTAATTTTACTATGTATATCTATATCTAAATATTTTCCATAATTAGGACCGAAGTGTACAGACAGAAAGAAATCTCAGCTGTCTGCTATGCCACGTTTTATTTATTTAGTATTATTAGATGATTGTTTAGTATTTATCTATTTAAGTACTTGTATATGTATTAGTAGTGAGAGCGTTGAGAAGTATGAGTGGATTAAAACTGAGTGACAGAGTAAGAAATAGAGAACGTTGTGGTATAAAAGAAGATATAGTGACTAAAATTGAGAAAGGTATGCTTAGATGGTTTGGGCATGTAGAGAATGAACGAAAGGAGACTGACAAAAAGGATTTATGAGTCAAGAGTGAATGCGAAAGTTGGAAGGGGAAGACCAAGGCGAACGGTTCTGGACCAAAATCCAGGACATTTTAAATAAGGGCCAAGTCAAGAGTACTCTAAACTGACGAACTTGTATGAAAGGTTTAATGAGAATGAAAGAAGCGAAGGAAATATGCGAGGATCGTGGCAAGTGGAAGAACGTTGTCTCTGCCTACACCCCTATGGGAATGAGGCTATGTATGTATATATTAGTATATAGGAATATATGGATGTATGTCTATATGTATTAGGGAACACCATCTACCCTTTTTACCTTATAAATATAATCTCCCTATACCTAAGGTTGCTGGTAGAAATCGCTAATAAACGATAAGGTCGCCTAATTTGTACTATCTACTAATTTTCTTCTGTGTTACTTGTTTCACGTTAGTGGTGTACAATAAAGATTATTTTATCTATCTATCTATTTACCTCTAAAGAAAATCTTTGCATTTTAGAATTCTATAGCCACTATATAAAAAAATAACTAAGGATGCAACTTGCATATTGATAACCATGAACTATAAAAACAGTAACCGGTGATTGTTGTAACTAGTATGAAACAGACTACGGAATAGGTAAATTAAAGATATTGTATTTTTAAATATCCCACATACTCTAAACCACATAAAGAACTCGAATCTTTTGGTATAGATCAAGGCTTAATTTGCGTAGATAAAGAAGTATTCCCAAATAACATACAAAGATATGTGAGTGAAACAAATACTGCTGAAAGATAAACCACATAGCCGCTTTTTTTTTAAAACACACATTAATTCTGATTCTTACACGACAAACAAACTCTCTCGCAAATACACTCACTCATTCTCACACACCCACCATCGTCAAATACATAACGAATATCTGATTTTTTCTTTTTATTGTTTTCATATTCCGACATCTTAAGATTGTTATTTCAAATATTATATAGCAATTTGTGTAAGTCATAATTGGTCTTAATTTAAGTATAAGTATCCTATGTAATAATTAGTTAAAGCGTATTTGGATTATCAATAAATAAATATATCTGGGAGCATAATAGCTCTGGGCGGGTCAGAGGCTATACCAGCGCCTAGTTTCTAACCTACAAGAAGTGTTCGTCTACAATGGCGTGTTACTCAGAGACCTATGGCATGTCACATTACAGCCGACTTTAGCCAATAATGCGGCAACCATGCTTTGCATCAGCTGTTTCACTTGTTTCGTGGTTTCATAAAACCACAAGGTTTTTATTTGTCTCAATACACAGTTTGAACAGCCTCATTTCGAAACACGAAGTAAATAGTCTTTAACTTCCATCAACTACATTTCCTAAACTTCTCCATCACTTTCAAACTCTGTCCATCTATACACACCAACATATTTATCAGTGTCATATTATTAATATTATATTTTTGTTCCGATCAATATGGCGGTATGTAGAGTTAAAAAAGCGAATACTAAATGACAATTACGGGTGTTTTAAGAAAAAATTTTAATGGCTGACAGTTTAGCGCTTGTCTGTGCTCTCACCTGATGGTAATGATGATACAGTCTAAGATGGAAGGGCGCTAATCTGGTAAGAGGCGACATAAACCTTACGGTTTCTTCACAGCTTCGTACCGGAACACAAATCTCTTTGTTTTGGCGGTACCTCTTTGCTGTTAGTGTGGTAACTAACCACGGCCGAAGCCTCCAGACCAGACTTACAATTTCCTAAGTTCGTCCTACCGGGGATCGAACCCGGGACCTCTACTAGCAAGGCGAGTACTCGCACCACTGCGCCAGCGAAGCCATCAAACTATTATATATAAATTTGTTAATGATTCTCTCAAAGAATTTTAATCTTTCTTGTTTGTGAATATCTACACACCGGCAAATTTAAAAAAAATATAAAGGGTTGTTATCAGTATCATAACCTAATATGATACTAATATAATTTTTTTTATGTTCCGCTAAATATGTGTTTATATTATATTGTTAAATTGTTGGTTTATAAGTTTACGTTGGATGTTTATGAATTAAAAATACAAAAGCCCCTTAAAAAAAATTACGTGTGCAATGGTATTATGGATTGTTACAGTAAATTCTTTTATCAAGTAATATAAAATTCAATTATAAATCAACCTTTATTTATTTATACTATCCCCTACAAAACGATTTAAAAATCAAACGGAACTTTGAACTGTACAAACAATTTAAAACCGACGATATGACGAAGGTCAATACCTTGTATCGTCATGATATATGTACATATTAGTGAGATGTGTAATGCTATGCAAATATAACATTCATTTTTAAGTCGATATTTGTGCAAATGACGCACAGACCTCATACAGGTTATTAGCATTGTCTATTGAAACAATTGTCTTGTAGAATAATTTATTAATTAACATTTCCCAGAGTACCTGTTTGTTTAAATGTTTAATAAATAGTAGAACATACATACATAGCATCGCGCCTCATTCCCATAGGGGTAGGCAGAGACAACATCCTTCCACTTGCCACGATCCTTGCGTATCTCCTTCGCTTCTTTCATTCTCATTAAACGTTTCATACAAGTTCGTCGATTTAGAGTACTCTTGACTTGGCCTTTAATTAAAATGTCCTGGATTTGATCCAGGAACGTTCGCCTTGGTCTTCCCCTTCCAACTTTCGCATTCACTCTTGACTCCTAAATCCTTTTTGTCAGCCTCTTTTCATTCATTATCTCTACATGCCCAAACCATCTGAGCACACCTTTCTCAATTTTAGTCACTACATCCTCTTTGATACCAACAACGTTCTCTTATCACACTATTTCTTACCCTGTCACTCAAATTTAATCCACTCATACTTCTCAACGTTCTCATTTCTACCTAGTAGAAAAATATCGCTTTAGTAGGTAGGTAGTTAAATATTTAACCAGACTAGGTATAGTGTTATATAGTTTCGTTAAAAAAAATAAAGACTATCGATTGACGATTGGGGTTTTGCCGACACGCAATGCCGAATTTAAAGTAGATTTATAATCTAAATCTAAAAACTAAAAGTTTAAAACTTCAATCAGCACTAATTCTGTTTGCAAATTTATATTTTCATTTTCAAAATCGGCCCTCACGTTTAGGATATTAGTCACAAGAAACAGATAAACAAAAGTATCGAGTAAATAAGCATAAACATTAAGCATAACATGCTGTTATTTAACACAAGTTACCATTACAAACACATGTAAATTTTATTTATTTTATACGTAAATATGTTCATGTTATAAAGCCATTTAGACTAATGAAAGTGAAATAAATAAAGGAATCTCCACCACACCTTTTAGTCCTCGTAAAAATTTAATTTTCCAAATGACCTACATATCATTTTACTCGTTCTTTTTTATTTTAGTTTAGTTTAACACATGCATATTATTAATTATTAGTTTAAAACTACAGTTCACTGCAAAACTACTTTTATATGGGCCCGGAATATAACACTAGTAAGATAAATTTCAATAGCTGTAAATTTGCAAAACATACTGCTTTTAACAGGAAATTTGTTTTATTTATTTATTTATTTATATAATGAGGCCGAATATATTTACTATCGCATGATTTTATTTCATTCAATAAAGACTGTGTTCAAATGTCGATAAAGACTCACTTCTAACAGTCTGATTAAATCGTCATCAAAACCACAACTACCTAACAATGAAGTTTACCAATTAATTGGTCAAGTATGGGATTTATTAGAATAAAATATTCTCATACTAGACCCTAATTTAATATGTTATAATTGTAAACGCGGCTAGTATATAACTAAACTTTATACGTAGTTTTTACAAAAAAGCAGGTTTCCTTTTAACATAAATTGTTTGTTATCAGCCTGATTCGTGTAATAATTGCAACATAATTGTAAAATTTTCTGAAAGGTATATAAGAAAGTAGCAAAACTATTTAAACTGACGATATAATAATGGGAGTGTGGGTAGAATGATAAAAAATACTTCAACTTTTCTAATCATATGCAAACAAAAGAAATTCATAAAAATCGTTTCAGAGTTTTCGTTTACAAACACTGTTGCACAAGATTTTTATATGTTAGATATATGAGGATCATTTATGGGATAATTTTGAAAAATTGTCCTTGTACAACTACGTAGATCCGTATTCGTAATTTTGGCTTCTTAGGAGAGAAGTTCCACATAAAAACCCCTAAATTTTAAGTAGTTACAACGCCACAAAAGAAGCTTATAAGCGGAAAACCCTAATCGAAATAATACTCACTCTGAATCGACGTCAACTGGCGTGAAGGTCGACATGCACGGTCGAACAAACAAAACCTGTATCACAACTTGATAAGGTCGAAACAATCACAGCACAATCACAAGCATATAACTCTAGTAGTGGCGTAAATTGATAAGACGAAGCTATAGGCAGTGGGTGCGCGCGCGTGCTCTGTTGGACAACAAATGATGTAGGAAGCTTGCACTCACCTAATCTTTTCCTGAGTTTGCGCCCGCGCTGCCCTGCATCCCCCCACCGCGTCTGCATTACATAAACATACCATAAGTGACCTATGGGACACAAGTTATACACACGATAGACCCTTAATTGATCTACCGTAGCCAATTAACTAACTGCCTCTTAAAATATCTAAGATTAAAACGATATATTGCATAATTCCGCATTCCGCAACAATGTAACCCAAATGTTTATGAATGTAGGTAAGTTTTTCCGCTATATTTGATAGAATTTATTTGTATTCAGGAAATTTACGACAATAGATCCAATACAATATCGCACCTTCGGTGCAACAAAGTCACAACAGATCATGTCTTAATTTTACAGGAGAAGACTTAATTGTTTTAGTCTGAATTACTATTTATAGTAGGATTAATATTTTTTAAAATCCATTGTTTATTTTGTTTGCTTGCTTAAATTAAGTATTCTCCAGTAAAATTAGGAAATGACCTGTCGTGGCTTTATTGCACCGAAGGTGAGATATGATAAAACCCTTTATATACAACATATAAATATATCTCTTAAAACATTGAATAAATCCGCATTCCACCACTCTGTAGTCCAAATGTTTAAAAACGTAATATAAATTAATTTATAAGAACTTATGTATCAAATTAATAAATTGTCTCTTACAACATATAACATTTAAGCAATAAAATAACTGGATAAATAACAAATCTTAGCACTTCATTATCAAAACCATAAAAGGTAAATTATTTTGCTGTATTAAAAATAATTAGGCATTTAAACGCGTAGTACTAAACTGGGAAAGTTTTACGAAAACAATAGGTACATTAATAACAAGTGTCTGGTCTGGTTGTTGCAGTTCAATAGCTTGTTGGAGGACACTGCTGAACACACACTCGTTGCATGTCCGCGGTGGGCTGACCAACGAGCACCACTCGTGGCAGTAGTCGGAAACGACCTTTCTCTACCCGCTGTGGTTAACGCCATGGTAGGTAGGGAAGTTTGTTGGGAGGCGATGGTCTCCTTCTGTGAAAATGTGACGTCGCAGAAGGAAGCGGCGGAACGTCTCAGAGAGGTGGATGGAGACGCTTCCACCATGCGTAGCAGGAGGCCGGGGCTAAGACGGGCGGCCCATGATCGACGTCTACCCCCTTAGGGTTAGCTTGTGGCATCAGGTACGAAGCCTGTTGCCCGAAAGCGAGGGAAGACAGGCGACATGTCGAGTGCTCCGGGCATGCCATCCGAGCGGAGTTTTGTCGGGGGGTGCCTTGTAAGGCACATCGTAGGGGGTAGTGCGGACGTATTCCGATCTCGTGCTTTCGCCAGCAACCGTAGGGAGGAGCACCGTCAGGTTTTAGCTGGTAAACCGGCATAACTTGCAACGCCTCCCCATGGTGTTGCAGGTATCCGAGGATTTCGGGACGTTAAAAAAAAAGTTCAATAGTAGTAGTAATACGTGTGTATGAATTTCAATTAAATTCAGTATCATATTATTGGTACATGAATAAATGCCGTGAAAAAACTCAAAAATGAATAAAACTGCTGTAAAATTATAACTATATCGTGGTACATGAAATGTTACGCTGCTTTGTATTAGGAAAAATTGTTTCCACAAAGCCCTTTAGGTTATCGAAGACGTTTGATATTTTTTCACGAAATGTTACTTCGTTTCTGCGCTTGCTATCCCAAATAATATATTGCATTACATTTTGATTCAGTATATTATGTTTGGACAGCTTTGCACAATATTATGAAGGCTGTAGTTGTTTGAATGCGGAAGAATAGCTTGTCTCGTAATGCACTATCGTGTGAGACTTGCAGCATTACATAGACGCCGCAGTGAACGTTTGAACACTACAACGTACGTGCTACGTTCCCTTGCTTTGTTACGTGCACCGTAATCACGATCTATGCTATCTCGTGTGACAGATACGTTATCACAGTTTGTATACAACTAACTGCCACCTGAATGGTGATAATGACATTTGTAAATTGTCAAAATGATCTTTGTACTAACAGTGTATCAATTTTAGATTGTTACACATTTAATGCTTTATCCAAATACCGACTTACCGACATATTAAGTAAAATTTTACTCATTTACAAAAAAACTAAAATATTTAACCTATGTTACTGACTCATAAACCTTATCGCATATGAATCAATTTTTATTTACAGCGCGGGTATTTAAAATCATTGTATTTTCTCTAGTAATTTTTGGAAAATTGTATGAGAAAAGGGCCCCATCAGAATGAATGAATGAATATTTATTTTCTCCATATTACATTATAAAAAAATTCTTACTAGTAACAATATAAATTGTGTGCAGTTTATAATGTAGGGACTGGGTCTTTTTAACGCTGGGAAATCCTCGTGGATACCTGGAATACTCGGGAGGAAGTTCCAGGGTATGCCGGTCTCATACCGGCTAAAGCCCAGCGGTGCCCCTACATCACTCAGAGACGGGGTCACAAGAACGCGACTAACAGACATTCGCAACCCCGCCAGTGATGTGCCTGCTTAGGCCCAACTCGGCCAATGACTAAAACTTATTCCGAAGGTGCATTGCCTGGAGCACCTGGCAAGCCAGAAACCACCTTGCGAAACCTCTCTTTGTTGGGCAACAGACTCCGCTTCCGTTACCCAAAGGTCACCACTAAGGAGGGAGACGGCGATCGTGGGCCTCTCGCCTTCTTTCCGGCCTTCTCCTGCGAACGTTCAAAGTGGTCACGTTCGCCTCCTTCCGCTTCATGACATCCTCGCAGAAGGAGAGCGTAGCCCAACATGCTCTCTAGCTGCTCACCATCATTCTAATAACGGTGGGTAGCGAGAGATCCGCACCAATGACCGCCACGAGCGCGGCACGCTGAACAATGCCTGAACTAGATTAAGTCTGTGCTTGAAGTCACTAGGCCCTTTCCCGATTTGTAACACTTGGTATTATTTTTGTAATTATACATCTTAAATATAGGAGAAGCAATAATTAAAATTTTATTTCCTATCGTCATTTTTATCTTTTAGTATGGAATCGAGATGCTGTTGGATAAATTAACGATTTTGTAATTAAGACGTCGCTCTGCAACCTAGAATTGTGACACAATAGTCGAGAGCTGTTTGAAAATGAAACAAAATGTTTTAAGTCAAACATTGAAATAAAGAATTTTTGTGGTACCACTGCCAAAATTTTAATTGAATTTGTGTTTTTAATACAAAACGATAAAGAATATTTTGGGGTTATCCTGTGTCCTTAACTTCAATTCAAAACTTTCAATTGCGTACACTGTTCCTCCAAAGCAGCAATATAGCACAAAATATGGTATAGACAATTTATGTTTCGACTGTGCAATATTATTATGCATCAATGAGTACATTAAATGTGAAAAATTCCATTGATTACAGGAAAACGTTATAAAGTCGAGAGCAACCATAAAAACTATAACATATTACTAGGTAGGAAGCAGTCGAAAAACTAGTAAAGTAAGAAATACTAACATGTAACGTATCCCGTCTCGTATCGCGTAAAAACAAGAGTAACGATTCAAACCATTTTCATGGCATTTCCAGGTAATAAACTAGATGTTGCAATATCGGTCGTGGTTTATTATTATGTAATTTCTTATATAGTCTAAGAACTGTACGACCAAACAAACTACTATGTACTACAATATTTTAATAACTCTTAATAATGTGCTCTTTCTTCTTCTCCTTTCAATAATTAGCTTTTAGGTTTGACATTTGGGCATACGCCACCTCACCAATGTAAAGTGGATTGGAGACACGATAGCGATTGTATGGTTTGTGGGATTCCAAAACAGTATTTTGATTATCTATAATAAATGTATACCTTATTGTTATAATAATTTCCAGGAGCGTTTTTAGATTGCTCATATAATACTATGACTTTAACATATGAATTAGTTAATTTATGTTAAGAGTCTTAATTTGTGAAATATTAAGTATATTGAGTATCGTGTTAATCGTAATCCCTGTTAGAGATATCTTCCACTCAAATGTATATTATATTATATAAATCTTTCAATACAAATTGAAGATTGATTATATTTATTTACTTTTGCGTAGCATTAGCAAATTTAAAACAAAGATTGTAAAATATTATAGTAGTCCAAGGATAGATATAATGAAAATAATACTATTAAATCTTTAGCATCTAGCTTTGAACAACCATTGCGTAAAGACCCGAACAATAGATATAATATCTATGTTTTTTAGCTTGTAATGAGTTGGCTACTGAAATATAAGAAGAGAAATCTGTATGTTAAAGAATCGAAAAAAGATCACAAAATTTATATTACAAAATGCCATACTTTGTTGAAAGTAATCGAGATAATTTTCTCACAATATTGTGTAAAATAGAAACATTTTAATACAGAAAATCTACTCGGTCATCTCTTGACCTACAATTGATGTAGAAACTATTTCAACGCAAATGTCAAACTCGTCAAACTTCCTACTTATTATAAGCTTTAACATAAATCACTATAGTAATATATCACTAGTAGATATAATAACCGTCATGTCCTAATGGTTACACGTGTGACTTCAAACACCTTCTCCTATGAATGAGGAGGCCTGTGCCCAGCTATGGATCGTTAATTGGCTCCTACTCACCTTATCTTACTCTTGTAATTAAGGTAAGGTAAGTAGCCTATTCACGTCCTTTGGGAACGACATCTCCCTGCCAGTCATTATGGCGAAGATGCGGGCGAAGGAGGCTTCTGGAAGGCGAAGGTCTTCTTTTGTGAATCCGTCATGGGGAAGAAGGAGAGAGGTGAGCGAGAGCGGAAAAGAGCCACTAGCTCACGGAGACGGCTTAGACCGGAGCCGGCCTGTTGAAAGACAGACATTATATATTCCTGAGAGTGGGACCTTGGAGTCGGGAGCGGTCACAAAGGGGGTTGTGGCCGTTTTCTTAACACACATACGACTCCAGGAAGACGGCAGGTTAATGTGGTCTTAATCGCCCGTAGCAACACCTATTGCCAGCAAGAGGTATCGCCTAATAGGAGGAGCCTAAAAAGCACGACGTAGCGGAGGCCCCGGCGAATTTTCTGGATCACTCGGAGCTCTCCGTTATACGTAGAAGTAGGCCACCGGGAGGGTTTTAAGTGGAAAATACCACATAACCCGATCTATCCCCCGAAAAGGCCCGGTATCTTATAAAGATTTCCCCCTCGACAAAAAAAAGCCTATTAACGTCCTAAAACTGGATGCAGCTCTCCTCATTAATAGGAAAAGGTAAAAGCACAAACCCAGTATAAAAATACTTTTGTAAAAACAGGATCTTTATCAGAATCACTTGAGAACATTGTATTAACGTTAAATGTCATCCACTACAAAACTATCAATACTATTTTATTTATTATATTTAAAAAAAGTAAAATATAGAAGCAATATGTCTCTCAATATCAGGGACCTTCAAATGTCCGATTTGTCGTGAGTGAATTCAGGGCCAAATATAAGTGCTAACTGATAATTATAACTTTGTTTAATAAAGAACCAAATAAAGCTAAAAGAAATCAATTACATTGCACTTGTAAATTTACAACGTCGACTGAAACACCGAGTCAAGTATTACAGTACACTAATTTACCTTTATTGTACAAGTTTAGAAACTAGACATCAATTAATAAGTTCTGACACAACCTTTTTGTGTAAAAAAATAAGTAAGTAGCAGCCCATTAACGTCCCACTGCTGGGCACAGGCCTCCTCCCTCATATGAGAAAGGGTTTTTATAGCATAGACCCACCACGCTGCTCCACTTCGGATTGGCAGGCATAGTACACAAGTGCACTCTCTATTCCTTCACTCTCATAGTCCGGTGTGACGGAAATCCGACACGATCGGAGAGAGATCAGGCGCAGGACCGACGGCTTAACGTGCTCTCCGAGGCACGGGGGTGGATCACACCGCCAACTTCCCAACTTCGGGCAAATATTGAGAAAATCTTAATAGAAAACTCAATATCAATTTCGAATTGGCCCGACCTGGGACTCGAACCCAGGACCTCATGTCTGTAGTCGAACATGCTAACCACTAGACCAATGAGGCAATTTTTGTGTACATCTGTGTTTTAAGGTAAAGATTCATCAAACTACAAAGTTCAGTTAACACAAAATTCAACAAATCTTCCTGATACGCTGTACCATCGGGGCAGCCTTATTTGCATTATAAGGCAATTACCCTATTGTTAGTGTTATGTACAAATATTTCTCACTTAGTAAGCATAGTTTGTCAATAGATTATTTCTAATTTATATCCAGTTGAGCATTTTTACAACGGTTACAAATCGTTAATTAACTAGCTTCAATACTACCATTCTGAAATAGACAATTGACAGTCCTAATTATCTACTTACCACCTACTACTAAATAACCCTACTGCATATTATACATCACACTTAAAGGCGGTTTTTAGGTCAGACAAAAATAGTATAGGCGCCTACGATTACTTTTAAGACGTCTTACTGGCGTAATGATAAACGTGTTCGGTCTCCAGCAGAAGCACCGGGTTCGGTTACCCGCAATACAAATTTAGGAAATAGTATTATTTAATTTGCCTAAAATTATACTGATGAACGGCTGAAAAGCACTGACTAGGTTTTGCTTTATCAGCAAATACATAACGCCAAGCAATAATATTTGCGTTACAGTGCGAAATTCTGATATCAAAATTCTCATAGTTATTCTAATTAGCCTATTTGAGAATGTTTAGCCTTTTTGATCTTGTCCGTTGGTAATTAATATACCATCCGTACCGTACAATAAAGAATTTTAGAAGTACATTTTTGACAAGCTGCATATCTGAAACTGGATTAAAATGCTTTTTCTCAGTTCAACGACGTTGTGATTTGAGGTCACTTGGAAGATGACTGCCTCTTTGGTCTAGTGGTTAACATGTTCGGCTACAGACATGAGGTCCATGTTTCGAGTACCAGGTCGGTCCAATTCCAAAACCGATATTTAGTTTCTATTAAGATTTCCTGTGCCTCATTTCTCTTCGGTTATGTGTGATTCCCGTAACATCGGACCGAAGTTGGGAAAAAATTGGCCGTCGGTCTTGCGAATGATCTCTCTCCGATCGTGTCGGATTATCCTGACATTGGACTATGAGAGTGAAGGAATAGAGAGTGCACTTGTGTGCTATGCCTGCTAATCCGCAGTGGAGCGGCGTGGTGAGTCTAAGCTCTAAAAACCCATTCTCCTATGAGTGAGGAGGCTTGTGCCCAGCAGTGGGACGTCAATGGGCTGCTACTCACCTTTTACTAGGGAGATCCAGGTAAGATCGCAATCAAGCGCTAACTGCTGTCTTTGTCTGTTCTTGGTAATCTCTTAAATGGCTTAACTGGTTTTGTCAGGTGTTGCATTGGCAGATAGCAGATGTTATAAAGAGATACTGAGGCTACTTTTATGTAGGTAACAATGCAAGGAATAGCTGGTTTAAGAATAAATTGCACTCAAATTCAATGATAATTGGAATCGACACCTACGTTTGCATATTTCGAAATTGGACACAAGATCTTGCATCGGCGAGGTCGCTGCGTATGCTGTCCGAGTGCAAGCTGTTGTGCTTAGGCGTCCGTCGTGCTACTTTCACTGACGGTGACCCACATGGACGGCCGCGTTGGTCATTCCACTTACCGCTTGCAACATTAGCGGTTATGTCATCGTTAAGCTAGTTCCATTCCACGGCATTGTGAAGGACGAATTTTACACTCACTTTTGCGCTTTTGCTGTGTAAAGCTTTGTAGAGGTCGCCTTGTGGTCGAAATTCAACCACAATTAAAATTATAAGACTGAACATTATTAAGATTCTACTGTCGCAGTGGTGCGAGTACTTGCTTTGCTAGCAGAGGCGCTGTGTTCGATCCCTGGTAGGACGAATTTAGGAAATTGCATTTTCTAATTTGTTACCACCAAAGGCGTACCGCCAAGCAAAGAGATATTTGTTCCAGTACGATGGTCTGTAGGAATCAGAAGTGGTAAATAGCCTCTTAACAGATTAGCGCTCTTCCATCGTAGATTATATCACTTACCATCAGGTGGCATCATAGTCAAGGAATAAAAAGCTATAGACACTTCTAAAAATATTAATTAAAGATACAAAACTTATCTGTTAATGATGTTTTTTTTTTATAAAAACTCTTTCATCGTTTAATAATGATAAACGATGTTAATCTATTCTCAATTTGACCACAGACTTCGAAAAAAAAATGAAAGAGTGCGTGTGTGTGTCAGATACATGGTAGACTGTGTAATGTTCTATTTATTAATATTTACTGTATTAATATGCATGCAAAAAATGCATTATGCACTCCTTTAAATAAACTATAAGTGTGGAAAATTTAATACACCTACGTCCGCGGAATCTTCGTAAAAAGAGATACGAAGTTTTTACTCTACTTGTTAATTTGTAAGTTGCTCGTGTATTTATATCATACGAGATGATAAATGGTTATAATAATAATCGTCTGCTAACCAAGTTTCGGCCACGGTAGCCAATTGCAGAGATAAGCCATTTGAAAGGAAGTGATATAGTGTACAAGTGTTTGCGCTAACACTCTATTCCTTCACTCTCACAGCCTGATGTGACGGAAATCCGGTACGACCGGAGACAAGGGGGTGAAGCACCCGCCAACTTCCCAAATTCGGGGAAATAATAAGAATTTCTTAACAGAAAACTTGGATATCAATTTTAAATTCGCCCTAAGAATTACTAGAACCCAGTTCTCAATGTCAATAAACGAAATAAGTGTTCAGTAGACACATGAGACAGTGAACACAGTCTAGAAAGATTGTTTATTCGCGTGTCTTTTCAGGTAAGGTGGTAATTAACCACGACCAGAGGTACTCTTAGACTCTCAATTTCCTAAATTTTTCCTGTAGTGCTCTAAATTAAACTCGGAGCCTCGAAGTCATTACTCACACAATGACAATAGAAAGTGTATCAAAATCTATACATCTTATGTTTGAGAGGATTAAGATTTATAATGCGAGATGAGGGTAATTCGCAAATATTACTTACATAGCTAACTTTTCTCTTTTAGATTAACATAAGTATAGTATCCTCTCTATAGTATGATCTCTCTCCGATCGTGTCGCATTCCCTGTTCGCACTTCGGACTATGAGAGTGAAGGAATAGAGAGTGCAGTTGTGTACTATGCCTGCCAATCCTCAGGAGAGCAGCGGGGTGGGTCTATGCTCTAAAAACCCTCTTTCCTATGAGTGAGGAGGCCTGCGCCCCGCGGTGAGACGCTAATGAGCTGATACTTTCTTTATTTTTTACGTATAGTATTTATTCCTGTAGTACATCGCGATGCTTTAAACTTGGCGAGAAGAATTTTTGTATTTTCTTTTAAGTTTTGCTTTATCTTGTTACTTTTAAGAATGGCGTGTTTTATATCAAATGTGTTATTTAAATCGTGAGCTAAATAATCCCAGTGTTCCAAAAATACGGATAAATAGTATTTAAAATATGTCAGCTGATGCTTGATATTAATTTCAATACTTAGAATCTCGGATAAAATGGCATGTTCTTTGAGTTTATTTAAACGAATTTATTCTTAGGATCCAGGAGTCTCTTACGAGCCTGTGCCGGATTTCTCGTGTTTTGACCCTTCACATTTTCAATAAGACTTGGAATTCTAAAAGTAATTCACACAAGATTTCGGTACGAAGAACATGCTAACAGTTAAGTTTATAGTGAAATTAAGAGCAAAACACACAATTTTAATACAAGAATTAAAAATAATCTTTTAGCGCCATATTTAAGAGTGGTTCAGAAGTCATTTGTCGGGTTGAACATACGCATTTCTAACACCGCATGTACTGTTTTGGATTTGCCACCGCAGTTTTAAAACAATATATCAAAAACATACTTTTATAAAAGACATGTTGTAATATTGAAGATTACTTAAGCGAAAATATAACCGAGGAGTTTTCAGCGGAATCAACTTTTCGAGCCAGTGGTAAATTTTTTACCAACGAACAGACTGCTGCAGGTGCATAAGTGCTTTTTTGAGCCTGCTTGACACATTATATTGATAGACTTTTAATAAATTATAAATTCATACATCGTGAAGGTAGTGACACTCTTCAGGTCGAATGCTGATATAATATTGCAACCTATTACAGAAAGGCATTACGAAATGTGGTTTCGGGCGACCAGTCCCACAACCGGCATGTTATAATTGGCGGCATGCTGCGTGCACGTTTAAACGCACTCACTAAATAACCTATGATTTAATCTCATACATAACAATTTATTCGTAGCAGTTAAATGTGATCACTTATAACCTACTTTGAGTAGTTTAATGCCACATTTTTTAACATCTACATATGTATATGTATACATTTTTTTATCAATACTAAAATATTGGGTGTTATAAACCATCATTTACCATACTAGTTTTAAAATGCATTTGTAATGTTTAATTGATATTAAATTGAAACGAAAAATTTGAACGATAACAGTAATAAAAGTAAAAAGGTAAGTAACAGCCCATTAACGTCCCACTGCTGGACAGATGCCTCCTCACTCATATACGAGAGGAGTGTTAGAGCATAGACGCACCATGCTGCTCCACTGCGGGTTGACAGGCATAGTATACAAGTGTACACTATATATTTTTTTTCAATTTGTTGGGGTCAAGAAACAGTACACAAATACATATTTAATAAAATAATATGGATAAGACATATAACTTATTTGTGCACCAGCACCGTTAACCACTACTTACTAAAACGAATACATATATAAGCGTACTACTGAAGGTACGTACAATTTAAACACCTGGTACAGAAAACCAATAATATTATATTCCTTCACTCTTACAGTTCGATGTCACGGGAATCTGACACGACCCGGGCGACGGTTTAACGTCCTCTCCAAGAGTGGAATACACCTCTAACTTCCCAACTTCGGATAAATATTGAAGAAAACTTAATATCTCATTTGAATTAGTCCGACCTGGGACTCGAATCCAGGACCTCATATCTATAGAACATCCTAACCATTAGACCAAAGATCTTTTATTTTACGAGCTTTAAAAGGCATTTGTACTGATTTAGTGGGTATTAAAATTGCAAATTCAAACAAAAAATAACAGTACTTAGCGATATTTAACCAAACGCTGAACAAATTAAGTGAGGTTCGACATTGTAACATTTAATGAATACTTAGATATTGTTCTATAACAAAATTCAATACGATGTCATGGAATCCAAAAACTTATGTTCTTAATTAATAAAAACAACACACATTTACAAAATTTTGTTAAATTCACTTGAGTGGTATCGAAGTTTGGAGAATAATCCTTTTATCAGAATTGGTATACATATAATGTAACGTAAATAAATTGATGCTATTACAAACGTGAAAATTATCGCAAGTTTTAAATAGTTTACTGTTATGGACCTTTGCATTTAATCTAATATATTATCTTCTCTTCATAATAATATTATACAGTTATATATTATACACTTACTTGTTTCGGATTGGTCTGCATCATCTCGCTGTGTCAGGCCCATGGCTGGTCGCGCACACGCCTCATCACTGATAACGAAATATTATTTTTTTATTCCTGACCTAACCTCATATGGTTTCTACACAACATCGTACAGTAAGACATGTCTTGCTTGGCGTTATGTTTTGCTGATAGGGTGTTAACGAGTCACGATCGAAGCCTCCCACCAGTACCGACTAAGATAAATTAGAAAACGCAATTTCCTGAATTCACCCTTTCAGGGATCGAAACCGAGACTTATTATTTTATTGTTTAAAACAACATTGTGTGGTGTCACAGTATCTCTTTTTTATGTACATAAAAAACCTCGCCATAAATTAATCAATTAATGATACAAACTTGTCTGTCAACAATGTTTTTTTTTATAACAACTTCCATTGTTTGCTAAATTTCATTGATAAACAATATTAATCCATCCTCAATTTGACTACAGATATCAACATTTGAAAGAGTGCGTGTGTGTGTCAGATACTTAGTAGAGTGTGTAATGTTTTGTTTATCAAAATTTATTGTATTTTTA
The DNA here is from genome assembly GCA_015832385.1 of Elymnias hypermnestra. NCBI lineage: Eukaryota > Metazoa > Arthropoda > Insecta > Lepidoptera > Nymphalidae > Elymnias > Elymnias hypermnestra. The sequence goes on along the minus strand of JACTOM010000493.1, from coordinate 759,357 downwards.
TTAATAATGAAAAGAAAATATTGGCATTATGCACTCCTCTGTATAAACTATAAGAGTGAGAAATTTCATACACATACGTCCGCGGAATTTTCGCAAAAAGGGGTACAAAGTTTTTGCCTGTATTGAGAATTGAGAATGAGTTTTAACTCGAGAATATATGAAGCTATTCTTATGAATTCTGATGTATCCTTAACTACAATGTGTAACATTGTGGATTGTGTGACAATTCATCCAGAGCAATGATGTGTACACGATATATACGTAGGATAAGCTAAAGATTTCATAACGCATACTAAAGTAAAATATAGATGTCTGGATTATGGGAAAATATACAGATTACTAGTGAAACAATTTCCAAATATTTTGTTAAGAAACAGTTAAAGAATATACTATTAAGACGTAATTTACTTCCATAAAACTGACCAAAAATGCTGCAGAAACAAGTATTTATGGCTAAACCTTAAAATATAATTCTTATATAACAAGCAAGGGTACATTTCTAAAAATACTAGGCGTTTCCATGAAAATATGAGTTGACATAATTTTTTAAGCCATATAGTCACACAAAAAAATATTATCACAATCTGTTTAGTCGCAAATATATATATAAAGGAATACCTTAATAGATTTTCCCGGTAGCACACTACGGTACGACGTTCGTCACTAACGCCGATAGAGAATGTGGCTATGTCTGGCCGAGCAAGTTCCTCCACACAACGATGTATCAGGAAACGTCGATAATTACTTACTGGTGGAAACACCAGGACACTGCCAAATGTTGACATAATTAATATAATCTCCAACTTGAATTATGGCCACTGTGGCCAATTACAAGCAACAATGTTATAGTGTAGCAGTGTACATGCAATACTTCACTCTCATAGTCGGTTGGGTCTGCTAAAGTGAAATTTGTGAAGGTAGATCAGGCGCAAGACCAACAGCCTAACATGTTCTCTGAGACACAAAGCCCATATCCTTACTTAATGTGTAAAAAAATAAAAAATAAAAGTAAATATGATTTTTCTAATTGAATTGACCAGCAACTTGAACCAAGTTCCCCATGATTTGGAGCTGAACAAGCTAACCACAAGAGGTAGTAAATTTTATTATAAAAATTGATATATTAAAAACGGTTTATTTGAGTAAATACAAGCCTACACAATAGCTGAATCACCAAAAAGAAATCTACTAAATAGACTGACTGTTCCTGAAATAATCTGATTAGTGCAATGTTTTGTGTTATAATTCCACATAAGTTCTATTTAAAGCAATCATGTTATAGATCTGGTTTTGGTGACCAGTAGCTCATAAGTCAGTGCAATATATTATTAATATGATTAAAAATAATAAAATTAATTTATTCAATAAAATTTCTGTTTATTACTAATATTAATATGCTCATACCTTTTGTGGTCCTTCTATAGGTGAGGGTTGACAACCCCTTTTATAGATCATATAGATATGACTATTATCAATGACCAGCAAGGCTCATAGTTCATTTGATTTGACTACATTATGAAAATAATAGTTGATATGCTGTCTATAACTATTACATTATATTAAATAGCAACAAAACTATTTCGATAACTACATACTAAATAAAAACCCACTTGCTAAAATTAAACGATTAAAAATTATTTTAGTTAAACAAATTGCTACCTTGCATACTATGCTTCATCAACTTATAATCATTTGTAACATGTTATAAACAATAAAAATTGGTATTAAATTATTGTAGAACCTTTTGAGTATGAAGAGGAATTGCATTCCTCCAATCACACCTGGCACAGAGGAATTGCTCTCTTTGGAATTTATTGACATGAAGTAATATTTATATCATTATTACTAAAAATACATATTTTTGCAGGACTTGAAAAACACTATAATATACATCCTTGTAATACTAAGCTTTATAATAAAATAAAAATAAAATAACTAGGAGCCCTATGTTTATATACATATTAATCCGTAAGATTTAACATTAATTAAAATATAAATCTATAATTTTTTACTTATGGTACATAATATATATGCTTTGTTTTATAAAACTATTTAGTGCCATTTTTTATAAAAATAAAGAGTTGCCTAGCAACAAATATTTGGAATTTTTTGTATGTAATGAGAGACATCAAACAGTGGCAAAGTAATGAACGGAACGAAATAGATATCGTTAAATTATTTTGCACCATTTTATCCCAAAAATATTTAAAATATCTCTTGAAAGATTTCATATAGCCGGTATATTTGCCGCTGCTGTAACACTTTTTATGTTCGTGTACAGTTATTAGCGTCCAAGGTGTCATCTCTATCCGACCCGATCGCGTCCTTTCTTAGTGTGCGAACTATATAACCTTGAAACTCAACTGGTTCTTTACAATAATAAATCTAAATTACAGTGATAAGTTATGCAAATATGTTGTTTTAGTAATAAATCTAGTGATATAAATATTTAAATAAGGCTATTGAAGTGAATCAAGCAATGTTTACCTGTCAAGTTTTTTTTCGGCTAGAAAACATTTTATATCTTCATTAACATCCTCGACGAAACTGTCGTCGGCTAGGTTTAGGAAACGTTCCACCGTTTTGGCACCCAGTTTGACGGTGAATTGTTTATCTTAAATAAATAAAAAAATAATATTGAAATTCACGTGCGAAAAGAAAAACTATCGGTCGTCCATTTTCAGTTTTCATTACGTTTGACAATTGACATAATACTTAATAGTCTATTTTGACACTTGACGTAACAACAACAAAAATATTACCTAAGGCAAAAATTATAACATGTTGATATTATAAACAGATAATTGTTAGTTTTACATTAACTAGCTCTCATATTTGTCTTACTGTTGCGATCAAAAATGTGGGGCAGATGTAAAATAAAAATATTTTACGCCTTATTCTCATAGCTAAAATCGGTCGAGCCGTTTCAAAGGCGCGTGACTAGAAACACCGTCACATGAGATTTTGATTTAATAAATAGTAATCAATAAATTCTCAATAAAATTACGATGCAACAGTGGCCTAAATTGTTATTATGATAAATTTTGAATTTGCAGGCTGTGAGCGTAATAATTGTCATGTTACATTTACATAAATACTGGGCTACAACTTCGAGTGTTGAGTTCTTAATGGGGTCGGGCAGGGCAAAATGTGAATGTTCGAGATAATTTTTGTCTTTTCCATATTTATATTAAGGCCTAATGAGACACTGCAAAGGTATTCGAGCGTTGTATTGAGATCTTCCAGAGTCTATACAAATACCCATGACGCAAGATCCAATTAGGTAGGTCCGACCTCTAGAAAGAGAATAATCGCTGAATTGGATGGGTAGTAGCTAGCCCAGTGGAAATTAATAGGAGAGGCCTATGTCCACCAGTGAAAGTCCATTGGTTGATACGACGACGACGACTATCATTTTGTTCATTTTGTCGTGTTCATTAATCTCAAGAAATTGTAAGAAAAGAGGCAGGTCGATGAAATAGGCATCCAAAAATCCAAGACACCCGCGAGTAAGACAATCATCACTTTCTAAGAGGAAGGCAGAAAAACCAAAGATTGCGGTGTGTTTAAAATGTGGACTTAATAAACATTTATTATCTGTTTGTCATTATTTCAAATATATTACTCTGTGGTTTTTTCTAAAATTGCTCTATGAAATTAGTCGATATCGTTTCTGCAAGTTTTGTTTGTAATTTTCTCAAATTTAAGTTAACATTTTATTTTGTTTCTTCTTGATTTTCCGTTTTGAAATACTTTATAAATGTAGTGTTAGAATGACAATGGAAAGGAGAATAAAGCTAAAGACACTAAACAGCCACATCACCTGCAAAATCTGCCGCGGATACTTTATCGACGCGACCACGGTCACTGAATGTCTACATACGTGTTAGTTGTGCCTATATTTTCATTTAAGTCTAATTTACTTTTCAATATATTGCATTCAAGAGTATTTTGCCTAGATAAAATATTACATATTCACAACGAAATTATCTTGCCAACCTACTTTATCGTATTCAAACAAAAAAAGCCAAATTGTATATTGAGAATATTGTTCCGAATTGATTGCTGTACTTTATTTCGTATCTAAAGGAAGTTTAAAATATCTTAAATTTCTAGTCTGTAAGAGCTGCCTGGTGAAACACTTAGAAGAGAATAACACATGCCCAACATGCAATATAGTTATTCATCAATCTCATCCACTGCAATATATCAGCTTCGACCGTACCATGCAGGATATTGTTTACAAATTGGTGCCACACCTTCAGGACAGTAAGTTACTTTTAATGTTAACCAGCTGTTATTAAGGCCAATGCCTGTAGTATTGAATTAAGCTACTGTAGATCACAATTAATTAATAATGAATACCTGAATCAGCAGGTATCTGAATTTTAAAAAGTTTTTTTTTATTATGTTAGAACCTCTAAGTATGTCTCCTCTAAGTAGTGAACCCAAAATATATTACTATACTAATGGAGATTTGCTAATTTCTTTGTTCATTACCTGGATTAGATAGTAAGAAGTACTTTAATTCTTTCTAATGTAGTGTTTTTGTATTTACAGATGAAATAAAACGAGAAAGAGATTTCTATAGATCTCGGGGTCTGCCCTGTCCTAAAGATGCTGCTCTTGCAGCTGACAAACCAGGAGCTGGGGATGAACCTGAACAGCCAGATAATACCGACTCCCATAGGAAAGATGAACAGGTTACAAAAATTTGTCATATAAATTTTTTTTTTATTTACAAGGTATCTTTCAGCACTACATTTTATTTCTAAAACAAGAAAATATAGAGCATTCTGTTTCTGCTGTTTCCTCGTTTAATTTTTTGATTGTGAGATTATTTATTCACAGCAGAAATATGTTTTTTAGGATCTTATGTTTTAAAGAGTTGTGAAAAAGGATAATGTTGCACTAGAATATTCCGATTTTATTACAGTTGTATTCATGTTACATTTACCTAAGCCAGAATGATGGTTTATTTAAGGAAACTTAGTGCTTCACCAGGATTCAAACTGGCAAGTTCTCTGAATGGAAATCCACATGTCTCGTCATTAGTCTATGAAGACCTATAAACTATTTAAATTGTTCTTCTAATATGTATTTTCAGGTTAATGTGTGCTTAGAATGCATATCTACTTCCCTGAGGACTCTGAAGCGCAGCTTTATCAGATGTTCAGCACAGGCAACAATAACGCATCTCAAAAAATTTGTAGCCAAAAAAGTATTAAATGGTATGGAGAAATATAGAGAAGTAAGTACTAGTCTAAAAATAATATATACCTACAGTAACATTGTTTACAAATTTTGATTATGTTGGCTAATATTAAACATTTTGTAAATCGGGCATAACAATGTAACCAAAATATGCTCCATATATATTTTTTATGTATATAATACTTTGTATATTTGCAGTGTGGTATATAATTCAAAAATTATTTATTCAAGTAGACTTTTCCAGCACTTTTGAATCGTCAAATACTGATTTTTACATATATTGCTTCAATATATGACTGACAATAATAACAAAAAACAACTTGGAATCTATAGTTATGAAGATTCCTTCATACCATGTTCTGAGCCTACAACAAATTCAGCCGGGTGTCCATTTGTTTTCGTTATCATTGCAATATATATTTTTAATCCATACTATGGAAAATAAATTCTACATCATGAGTAGTTCTTCACAGGCTCTCAAAGTTACGATCCAAATTAAAATTAATCTGGTGTTATTAGAGCTTTTTTTTAAATGACACTGTATTTGAAGTAATAGAAATTTTTTACTTAATCAGCAAATTTTCTTTCAGATTGACATATTATGTAATGATGAATTATTAGGTAAAGACCACACACTGAAGTTTGTTTATGTGACACGTTGGAGATTTAGAGATCCGCCATTAAGACTACAGTATAGGCCTAAGATTGATTTGTAACTTAACACCATTAAGTTTAGTTTTATACTTTAATTAATTTAAAGAACACTGTTAACTATATATGTTGCTAACATATTACAAAGTAACATGGAATCTATATTAAAATACAATTGCATACTGAGTAAGAGTGTTTTAAGTAAAAATGGTCCATAGATTAATGATTATGGATTCCAATATTTCATACCAAGTGATTATATACTCATTTGAAAATAGGGTCACAGATTAAAAAAGGCAAATTTCTGGTTTGGGTACTAGGACATTGCCTGTAAATAATATTTAATATGTGCTCACATTACAATGGGGTACCTATATTAAGTAGTATTGTATACTATATTTATGTATTAGGAAAAATGTTATTTTTTTAATTTTTGCATACTTTTTCACTATTTGTATTCTATGCCCTAACATTATATCTAAATAAGTGACTATTTAATTTATTCCCTGTTTTTTTACTTTCTCTTGATTTTTAGATTGGCATCATTTTGCTCGTATGAAATTTCAATAAGTATTGTCTGAAAATTGACAGGATTTGCTACTGACATTTGTAGACGACAGCTTTGATCCAAGTTTGACAAACAATATGTAAATTTTCTAGTATTGTTACTGTTTGTTAGTATATATAATATATATGTTTGTTGGTTTTGGCTATTTTAAGTAATGGATTAACATGTAGAAAGTACAACTACCACTTTTTTTCACATTTATTAAAATTCGTTTATCAAAAAATTCTTATACGTTCGTCTTCTTCTTCTACGTGACACTGGCGAAGTAAATTGTGCCAGTCTGGCACAGGAAAAAGCCATAACCCCAAACAATAATAATTTTTACTGTTTCTATCTATGATAACAAACATAAATAACATTCCATTTGAGTTGGGTCATTATTGAATGTATTTATGATATGGGCTATATATTTGATGTCCATAGTGTTGTAGGTAATGCAATATGGATTAATAAATATGCTAGTAGAAAAAATTAAGGTATCAAGAAAAAAGTCTAAATTTTGGGTAATTATGCACATCATTGTTTCATTTACAAAAATGTATGAATTAGAGTGTTAGTATACCAATTTTAGGCTTCAAATCTCTAGTTTATGGATCTTGATAAAAATGTGAGTAACATATTACACAATTTTGGTCTTATTTTTCGTGTACAGACTTGATTTTTTTTATTCAACTGTTTTGTGGATTAGATAAATTGTGCACAAAAACTTTTATGGTCTCAAACTCTCAAATGGTTGTACCATATCTCACTAAACTACTTTAGATGAAAATGGATCATTTTCACTTTGTTCATCGATATCTGACAGCTATTGAAAATCGAGGGTAGCTTTTACAAACTTTTTTTTCATAATTTCAAATGCTACAATAAGAATGTAAAAGGAATGGTTTTTAGGAAAAACATTTCATTTAAATTCCTTTCCAGATTGTGAGCTTCTAAAAGCAAAAATCATGATCTATTAATTTAACTCCTTGTATAAGATTTCAAATACATTCTATATAGATCTGTATTTAATTGATGAGTGGTAGCAAAATTAGAAACAATTTTATATATTGAATCCCATAATAGTTATGATTATTTTCTCTTTTCACAACTATTTTAGTGATATAAAGTTAGGGCAGAGTAAAGAATATTTTTACCTAGTATAAAATAAGAAGTTTTTTCCCTGATTCCTCATTTGTTAATATCAACAAAATTTTATTTATTAGAAATATTTTTTAGGTTTCCTTATTTTTTGTTAAGATTGAGTTCTTCAATATTTTAGTTAATATGTTTAGTTCATTTGTTGTTTTGTTTTAGAAAAACATTTTTGTTATATTCCTAATTGCACATAGTTATGTGTTAATGAACCAATACACATGATAACATTTTTGATTTTATAATTGTCAACGATTTTATCAAATACATGAAACTTGAATGAAAACAACTTAATCCGAAATGCTCTTACATATACTTTTCCTAAACCTAATGCCATAAATCTATAATAATAGTGTATATATTACTCCAATGTGAATTATATATTGTGTTGGTTGTTTTTTACGTAACTATGTCCAATTGTAGTATTGATTGAACACAAGACAAAGACTTGTATGGTTTAGTTTAGACAATTATTCGAAAATATTGTATGTAAAATATATTATTTGACTCTGTATACATTTTGTTTTAGTGAAAGCCTAACTTTAACGAAAAGAATTAAGAATTACTTAGATACATGCTTCACAATGTTTTATGTTCGTCGAGAACTTCGATTCCTTAGAAAAAATCTTATGAAATTTATGTAGCCATTTTATAAGGCAAATTACTCAACTACATTCATATTTGTATATTTTGAGGATATTGTTGCTGACTGAGGACCACAAATGATATAAGGATATTGTTTTTTTTATTTTGTTTTTAAGGGGGCAAGCATATTGTTGTGGGCCACGGATATAGGTGCAAGCCACATATGTTATGAGGATATTGGTGCGAGACTGCGAGCCACAAATGTAATGTGGATATTGTTACGGGCTACGAATGTTATGAGGATGTTGGTGCGAACCATAAATGTAATAAGGATAGTGGTGCGGGCCACAAATGTAATGAGGATATTGTTATGGGCTACGAATGTTATGGGGATATTGGTGAGAGCCACAAATATAAAGGGATATCGGCGCGAGCCACAAATGTCATGGGGGTATTGGTGCGGGCCACAAATGTCATGAGGATATTGGTTCTGGCCACATATCATTTAAGAACACAACATTTCACTAACTAGCTAATTTTATGCATTTTTAACCATATTTATCGTTATACTAATTTGTATGCTTGCAGGCCACACCGTAGTGGCTTATGAGCTGCTGGTTTACCCCTGGCCTAGTTAATTGCTTTCCACAAAATAGTGCCCAACTAGAATTCCACTTCCAGAGTAACCTGCTATTTATTGAAGCTTCCTAAATATTGATTTGGCTCACATCCTAATAGTTAAATATCATGGTAATAATTTTTAAGCACAACCAAGAAAATCGATGCCCCTAATAGATTTTTTGTTTTTTTTAAAAAATATCTAGTGGTATAGGTGAAATTGAAAACTCTGTATAAAAATATATAAAACATATAATTTACATTAATTTAATTCACATAATATAGAAAATAAAAATTAAATAATTACATTCATTCTTGACTCCATTCCATTTATACTTACAGAATTACTTATAACCTAATGAGTGCAATTTGAGTGTTTTGTACTAATATTTAAAATTAGTAAAGATAGATGAGTTGTGTAATGGTCTTGGGAGCATCTATACTTTCTGGAACTTTTCTAAGTGCCGTACAGATGAATTGCACGGAATCTAGAACAAAAATAAATCTTTTAATAACATTATGTATAATGTAGATAGTCAACCTCACAGACGAAGCATGTATAGATTGTCAACAGCATGATTTTGTTTTTATGTTTGTCCTACCAAATGACAATGAAATAGTTGTAAAATGATAATGAAAATTGTATACATTATGTATCTACGGAAGCAAAATCCTTTACGGTCCTTTTGTATTTTGAGTTTGAGAAAGACATGCTTCTGGAAATATTTATATACTTAATATTGTCTACAAGTAATAAGACTGTGTGCATATATTGTTTCGCGCCTTCTGGGACAACAGGAGTTGACGGGGTGCAGCAAAGATTGAGCCTTGGATTTATTTATAAATCAAAATATTTTATATTCAAGTAAATTCAAAAAGCACCTTTGAATCCTTATTAGACTAGTCTACCACAGGTTCTGAAAGTTGATTCCACTGAAAAGAAACCAGCAAAAAACTCAACGGTTACTCCTTTAGTTTTTGTAGTTTACAATCTATTTAACTTTCATGTACCAATGTTATCAAGTCCAAACATTTTTGTCGCTTCAACATTATAATTTACCTTTTGTAATAGGACGTTTTTAACACGGATGATCGGGGTATCTTATTAAAAATGCGTATGCTCAACCCGACAAATGATTTCTGAATCTTCTTTCCTCTAAAATATGGCATAACAAGTTTGTTTTTATTTTTTGTGTTAAAATTGGGTGTTTCGCTCTTTTTGCTTTATAAGTGCATTTTATTACGGATATATAAAATGTTATTCAATATATAAGTCCCTCGCGTTCGGGGCTGGCGGGGGTCAGCAGGTGCTACTGGGGATTAGCAAATATCAGGCTGTATAACAATAATAAATAATATTTTTTATTTACCAAAATTAATAAAGCTTTTGCAATAATATTTTTTTTCTTAAAATTAGCTTAGTGTATCCATGTAATGTAAACTGTAGCTGAACTAGGTGAAACCAGTGTTCCAGCTGCTAGTGCGGACAGTGTAATGTTTCTTTTAAAAAAGAGTTTATTATATGCTATGTTGAATGCTTATGCAATATTTAGGATGTTGGAAAATGTGATAGTGTAGAGAGATATGATTTAAGTTTTTTCTATTTATAGCCTTGGCAGGCAGACGAGCTTGCGGGTCACCTGATGTTGCATGATCACCGCCGCCCATGGACACCTGCAGCACCATAGGGACCGCCGATGCGTTGCCGACCTAAGAGATAGGAATTTATCCGCCTCTTAAAAGTATCTAGGTCATAGCCTTGCGGGAACACCGTTGGCGGGAGTTCGTTCCACATCTTGCACGTACGCGGGAAAAAGGATCAACGAAATCGAATCGTGCCTTGAAGGCCACGCATCCAGGTTGTGCGGATGAAATTTATTCTTTCGTCGAGTTGTCTGTTCATAGAAGCGAGATGGTGGCACCAAGTTAAATAGCTCCTCAGACCATTCCCAACCAACGTTTCTACGGTGTTTTAACGTTTCCAGCTGAGTTGTCAACAATTCGAATGGTTCGAATTGAATTGAATTAAGTTACTATTTTAGGTAAATTTTCGGTTTCTACATAAGTTAATTTTTGTAGGTGGGAAACCACTGTTCTCTTGAAATTTCGGCAGCCAGCTGAAGGGGGTTAACAAGGGTTGCCAAATATCAGCAGAAGCTGACTACGTAGACTCACCGTGATTCGCGTGTTGCGGTTCAGCAGGTGTTGAAGGACGTTAACAAAGGTTGGCGAATGTCAGCAGGAGTTGACGGGGACCAATAAAGATTAAGCCGCAGGGCTCATGGTACGTAGACTCACCGAGTGTCGCGCGTTGGGGGTTGGCAGGGGTCAGCATGGGTCAGGCAGCACGATGCGGAAGAGATGCGCGGGTGGCATGGGCGCGTCGGGGGGCACGTGGTCGCGGCGGAAGTGTCGGCTGAGATGGCTAGTCTGAGAGAAGGCGCGCTGGCACAGCTTGCACTGGTAGCGGCGTACGCCCGAATGCACGGCGCGGTGCTGCTTCAGCGCCGACGCGGTGTAGAAACGCTTGCCGCACTCGCAGCCGTAGTCGCGGCGGCCCGCGTGCCGCTTCACGTGCACGTTGTACGAGCTGCACGTCACGAAGCCGCGCTGGCACTCGCCGCACTTGTACCTGTCGTTACGTATCACAAACATACCCCTTAAGAAGTCAACTTGCGTTTAAGTTATTTCGATGATTATACAACCCCATTTATTAACATACGTCATCTTTTTTTAAATCTAGCTATTAAAACATGATGTTTTAAGGATACATGTCATTAGTACAAAAGTACATAGGTCTCACTTAATGACCCCAACAAGGGTCGATTTTGCGCCGCCTGGCTCCAGCGATTACCGGCGACCCGCTTCATATCTTCGGTCTACCTTTTAGGAGTTCGCAATTCCAGTACCTTCTGGCCCCCGCGTCCATAGCTTATTGTAACTATGTGCCCCACCCATTGTCAGTTCAGCTACGCGATTCGTAGGACTATGTAGGATTTTGGTACTGTTAGATTGCGTAGAGCATCTCCGAGCATAGTCCTTTCCATTGCCCGCTGAGTGACTCCGAGTTTGCGCATGAGGCCCATAGTCCGCGACCACGTCTCAGAACCCTAAACCATCAATGGCAACACGCACTCTTCAAAGACTTTGGTTTTCTGGCACTGATTTAGATGAATGTCGAAGTTGGATTCGTCGGTTGACCTCAATCTCGAAATTGGAGCTACCTAACTGAACTACTTGTCTCAGGTATGTGTACTCGCCGACTGGGTGGAACGGAACATGGATATTAAATATAATTAAAAGTTAGTAATGCTATCATTATATACATCTATATAAACATTTTACACTAGTTCAGTAGTCATCAATCATTAGTTGTAACAACAACAATGCATATTTGGTAATAAATAAATAATAAATTAATCTTTCATTTATATCCTAATATGTGAAAATAATTACATTTTCAAAATATGTTTTCTTTTAAATCTAATTTTTATTAAAAGTAACCAAATTTTCTTCATACCCTAAAAGGGGGGCATAAACATTGAAAATTTGAAGTTCTGGTGATAATGACGTGGTGATTTCGAACAAAACAGGTACAACACGCATCTGTCAGCCATGGTAATTCATCAAAGACCTGGAGGTTTTTGACCTTAGGAATCGGTCGTGCACAAAGGGATAATATTCCAGACATTGACTTAGATATACTGAACAAGTACTTCGTTACCACATGTACTTTAGATAGTGAAGTTAAAATCAAAACGATGAATCACTTGAAATCGCTACCGACTCTGAATAGCCAGACCTTTCAATTTAGTAATATTACTTCAGATCAAATAAGGAAACATATTTTAGCCATTAAGTCCGATGCGATCGGATGTGATGGAATTAGTAGAAACATGGTTGTTCTGACGCTGGACAACACACTTCCAGTGCTCTGCCACTTATTTAATTTTTCCCTTTCTTCCGGTACGTTTCCATCATCTTGGTGCACCGCATATGTAGTTCCTATACCCAAAACCAAGAATCCTGTGCATCCTACTGACTTTAGGCCGATTTCCATACTCCCTTTCTTGTCTAAGGTCCTGGAACGTGTTGTTCATCGTCAAATTAGCACTTATCTATCTGCTAACAATATTTTAAGTTCATACCAATCAGGATTTCGTGAGGGTCATAGCACAGTCACAGCTCTCGTGAAGGTCTGCGATGATGTACGTTACGCTGTCGATAAAAAACTCCTAACTGTAATAGCTCTTCTCGACTTCAGTAACGCCTTTAATACGATCGATTTCGACCTGCTACTAGCTGTGTTAGAATCGATTAATATGTCACCTATAGTTATTAGCTGGTTCCGTGCGTACCTCTGTGGACGTCAGCAATGTGTGAGCCTCAATAGAAAATTATCTACATTCTCTACTCTTACTTGTGGTGTTCCACAGGGTGGTGTTCTTTCTCCGCTTCTTTTTACTATTTTCATTAATACTTTATCTTCTGCTATCTCTTGTTCTTATCACCTATATGCTGACGATTTACAGATCTACGTGACGGGAACAGTTGATGGACTTAATGAGGCTATTGAGACCGTAAATACCGAGTTAGATAATATATCTAGATGGTGCAAGTCCTATGGTTTACGGATAAATCCAAGTAAATCAAATATCTCCGTATTGGGTAATGATAAATTGTTATCGAGACTCCACCTTAGTACGGTGGCACCTATTGTTTTAGATGACACTGTTCTACCAATCAGTAAAACCGTTAAAAATCTTGGTTTAATTATAGACAGTACATTAACTTGGGTGCCTCAAGTTACGGAACTGAGTCGAAAGATTTTTGCTACCATTGGATCTCTCAAAAGATGGAAAAATTTACTACCGATTAAGACAAAAATTATCTTGGTTCATTCTCTCATTTTGCCTCTTTTGGATTACGCCGATGTCTGCTACTTGGATGCTTAACAAACTTGAACGACTTCTAAATACGATTTATCTCTGGATTGCGAAAGTTCGATCATGTTTCTCAATATCGTGCTGAGCTGAAGTGGTTATCAGTCCGTTCACGCAGAAATCTCCATGCACTTACTCTTCTCTATTCGGTATTGTATAATCTGCACGCTCCATCTTACTTGAGAGAACGATTTTCTCTTGCTGAGAGAGATGATCGGTTGCGATCTCAAGACGATCTAAAGCTATACACTCCCTATTGTCACACAATGTGTTACACAAACTCTTTCACTCAAAAAACCATCAGCTTATGGAATGTTTTGCCACGAAGTATTAGGCAATCTGAGAATCTGTATATTTTCAAGCGCCGTTTGAAGGAATATTATCTTAATAATGTATAATAATGTATGAGTATATTATATTATATATATTACTATGTTATATATATTTATAGATATATGTACGAGTATATATTTATGCCCCTAGTATATGTATGTGTATGTATTTTGTAGTTATATTATCAATAAAATATCTATTAGTTCTTCGTTTTTTTTTATTCTGGATTATGTTTTATGATTTTGCACTTACCCCATAAATATATAGTAAGCTTCTAAAATTCAAAGGTTGTCTGGAGGAGATCGCTCCAAGCAATAAGGCCGCCTTTGTACACATTTTTACCTTATTTTTTGTTTTAATCTTTTTTAATATTTTGTAACTTTTCATTTTGTGTTGCAATGAGTAATAAATAAATAAATAAAACAGGCAATTTACCTGACTTCCTTATTATGTATCCTGACGTGGATGGACAGGTTACCAGATGTAGCAAAAGTTTTGCTGCATAGGTGGCACGAGTAAGGCTTCTCTCCGTTATGAGTCCTTTGATGAACTCGTAAATCTGACTTTATTGGGAAACCTGTAACAAATGTCCTATTTTATATTATGCCACAAACATGATCACAGTGTACCAGATGGGTATTTGAACATGTTAGTTATAATCGTGGTCGTATTAAATGGTTGGCCATTAAACTAAGGCGTAACTACCACGTCCTCAATCATAAAAATATTATCTTAGAAATCACTTTCCTTATATCTTACTCTATTTCGGAGAATAAAGAGAGAAAGGAAGCATAAAGCACAGAGGCGTAGGGTTTTCCGCCGACATCGCCATTAATGGCATCAATAATTTCTTATACTGTGGGCGGTCGTGGGTAATGTTGGTGTAATCAAACACTTTATTAATTAACTCGGATTATAATGTTCAATCACTTAATGTTCCTGATATCAATTTACACAAACTCATAATAATAGGTAGGAGCGCGACAGTTCCAACAGTCGACCGCTCCGGCGGAGCGCTACCCGAGAATGACCGAGAGACTCCCGCTGGACTGCCACTATTGACTCTGTCCCACGCCGATAGACAGATGGCACCAGCGTTCCTGACACCTGCCCTCTGACACACACACACACACATATAAGATATCCAGGTATCTATTGACTCATCATAATATCTCTGGAACCTGGTAGGAATAACCTTTTGCCTTAATTAATGAAAATGTTACCCAAAAATCATTTCATGCAGACGAAGTCGAGGGTTCAGCTAGTAATATATATGAGGAATATCGCCTCTTACCAGATCAGTGCGCTTCCATCTTAGACTGTATCATTACTTGCCATCTGGTGAGGTCACAGTCAAGCGCTAAACCGTCAGCAACAAAAAAAAAGATAATATACGGCATTGGCTGTTTTTAAAAGTCGCCTAAATGAAAATTTACATATTTATCATCATACAGGTATCGAAAGTTCGTACTTTCGGCCCTATATTTAACGACGAAAGTGCCACAATGCTTCCCTATTAAATAAATACGAAATTTAGTACGCGTGCTTCAAATTTTCGACTTCTTTTTCATGTCAAAACTAATTTTTAGTGTCCATGACTCAATTTTCTACGCATGCGCGCATCAGATATATGTCAAAATATTTTAGAACTTTTTTGATGCGTCATCAAAAATTTGTAATTATTTCTTCTTACGATTCATTAGAACTTATTTTCTTTATTTTATAAATAACATTTTATGAAGTTTTGCAGATATTAAAGTTTATCGAACTTTCGATCTCGGTCTGATGAATAATTGTATACGCATCACGGGCCGAAAGCATAGCATTACACGCGGTCGGCAACGTCATACTTTCGGCCCTAGATGCGCAATTTATGTGTGTATGTATATGTATTAAAAGTAATATTGTATAGTATAATTATTATTCTCTTTTTCCTTATCTACAAAGGATAAATTTCAGTTTTATTTTATTTTATTTATGTATGTATTTACCTGTATATTTAATTGCCTAGTAGATATTGCTTGAAGCAATAAAACCGCCCTATTTAGATTATAATTTTTTCTATTTTTAAATTCTATGTGCATTAATTTATATATATCTATCTAATGAAGATGTAATAGTGAGATTGAATATATACTTTACCTTTACCGCATACTTGACAGAGGAAAGTTTTATCGCCTTTGTGTCTCTTCATATGTATCGACAACTGAGTTTTCTGTACAAAGTCTTTGAAGCAGATAGTACAACTAAATAACTTTTCACCTGAAATTTTCATATAACATAAGTACAGGTAAACATATATTAATATAATAAAAGCTGAAGCTTTTGGTTTTTTAATGGAATCTTATAATCTCAAGAACTGATGGTTTGAATTGTAACCTCATTTAGTGTTGGATAGCCCATTTATAGGAGGCTATAGGGTATGTTGATTAATAATAGAGGAGCATCAATGAAAAAAAGGTTACAAATAAAGGGGATTTTATTCTCCCTTAGAGGGTACCGCTGCGTATGCTTCGTAAACGGTGAAAGTTACGTAACAATCATGTATACTCGTACATACATACATAGCATCACGCTTCATTCCTATAGGCGTAGGCACAGACCACGACCTTCCACTTGCCACGATCCTTGCATATCTCCTCCGCTTCTTTCATTCTCATTAAACATTTCAGAAAAGTTCGTCCTGGATTTGATCCAAGAACGTTCGCCTTGGTCTTCCCCTTCCAACTTTCGCATTCACTCTTGACTCATAAATCCTTTTTGTCAGTCTCCTTTCATTCATTCTCTCTACATGCCCAAACCATCTAAGCATACCTTTCTCAATTTTAGTCACTACGTCTTCTTTTATACCACAACGTTCTCTTATCACACTATTTCTCACTCTGTCACTCAGTTTTAATCCACTCATGCTTCTCAACGCTCTCATCTCTACCGCATTTATTTTACTTTTGTGATTCTTCTGCCATACCCAACTTTCACTACCATACATAAGTGTTGGCACCAACACTCCAGCATGCACTGCCAGTCTAGCCCTTTGAGACACCATCTGGCTATTCATAAAGGCGTGCAGAGCACCATTTACCATATTCCCTGCATTCACTCTCCTTTCAATATCACTTTCACATATTCCATCTTTTGTAAATTTAGATCCCAAGTATACAAATTCTTTCACCTCTTCCACTTGTACCCCATCTATCAAAATATTGCCATTCATCATAGATTCATCTCGTTCAAAAAGCATAACTTTCGTTTTGTTTACATTCACTTTCATTCCTTTCCCTTTCCCCTTCATTCATAATATTTAGCATCTCCTGTAGCTCATTAGCGGATGACGCAAGTATTACTTGATCATCAGCGTAAAGTAAACATTTGCTGAGTGATTCATTCATTCTTAACCCATTCATACTTTCTTTTAAATCTGTCAAATAGTCATACATGAATAGGTTGAAAAGCCATGGTGACGCAACACATCCTTGAACACCTCTTTCTACAGGAAACCACTCCGTCTACGCGTTGTTTATTCTGACACAAGCACTAGAACCCTCGTAGAGAAATTTCAATGCTTGAATCAGATTACCGCTCACCC
Source organism: Elymnias hypermnestra (assembly GCA_015832385.1). NCBI lineage: Eukaryota > Metazoa > Arthropoda > Insecta > Lepidoptera > Nymphalidae > Elymnias > Elymnias hypermnestra. The sequence continues at coordinate 741,725 of JACTOM010000493.1, read as the reverse complement.
CGTACGTAGATAACGTTGACCACAGCTCATTCCTCACCACTCGATCATATCAATCATGTATGACAGAACTATTACTTTTAAAGAGTTATATCAAAAAGCTGCGATGGCATATATCTATTTTAAAAGCATGAATCACTAAAAAACTTTTCGTTGGTACAAGAGTCATTAGACAGATTAGAGGTTAGACAAGGTACATGTGTCTTAAGATTTATTTTAAATTTTTTCTGTGAATTACGCAATATTTTTTTTATATTAGGTTCATTTTTGTGATATATGAGATAGTTTTTAATTATAAAACCTACACTACAGTTTATGCGTGTTAAGATGCAGTGAGTTCATAGTGAGCCGTTGAATATATTCACTGTGAACTTGACCTTGTAATTTGAAAAGATTTGATTGGTTAAAGGGCGGCGCTAGAATGATGACTCGCTGCATTCTTAACGCGAACAAACTGTAGTTATAGTCGTCCACACGTTTCTACACAAACATTTTTCATAACGTATATATTTAATTAATCAAATCAATTATTAAAATTGTGTACATTAAAGTTAAAATCAAATTTTGTGTTGACCATGTTATACAAGAAAAGAAGTTATTTTCAACACAGTTTTATCAGCTATAAGTTATTACCAGTATGTACTCTTATGTGGTTCACGAGACCAGCTCGCCTGCTGAACTGCTTCGGACAATATTCACAGTGGTATGGTGTCTCCCCGGAATGAACCCTCTTGTGTTGAAATAACGCACTGTGTCCCCTGATAACAGATTTTTCATATTAACAATTAGACTGCCTCATTGGTCTAGTGTTTAGCATGTTCGGCCACGCACAGGAGGTGCTGGGTCGAGCCACTTCAAATATCGATATTGAGTTTTCTATTAAGATTTTTTCAACATTTGTCTAAAGTTGGGAAGTTGGTGGTGTACTCAACCCCTGTGCCTCGGAGGGCACGTCGGTCCTACGCCTGATCTCTCTTTGGTTGTGTCGGATTCTATTGCTATGCCTGCCAATCCGTAGTGGAGCAGCGTGGTGGGTCTATGTTGTAAAAACCCATTCTCCTATGAATGGCGAGAGGAGGCCTGTGCCCAGCAGTGGGACGTTAATGGGCTGCTAATTACCTTAAATTTATTTTTACTAACATTTTATAAAGATTGACGTCTAAAATTGCCTTTTAGAATAACTCTAATAATTGCCTTTTAGTTTCCGGAGTGAGAAAGATATATGAGGCTATGAGAAAGAAAGGGTTCCATTCCATCTATATAAGCTACACTGACGTATTTAGATAATGAAGGAAATTAATTTTCAAATTTTAGTAAAGTTACATTCGAGAAATGATTTCCTGTAATCATCAGCTAGTAAATTAACACACTTAAGATAAATCAAATCAAATATATTTTATTGCAAGATCAAGTGTATAATAGGAAAAATAATATTATTTTGAAATAATTGCTTCATCCTTATGTCAGGTATTTACATTTTAAAAATAATATTCACATTAATAAATGTATTACAGTTTTGTATGAAAATGTATCAAAACAGTATGAGTAAGCTTAAAAACTGTGTCTCGCATGAATTATTTTATTTATTTCGACTTTCATTTAAGTAGACCTTAATACAGTAATAACATTTAGATATTAGCCATTTTTTCAATTTATGTTTATATATATTAATATTATTTGTGTCTTTAAGAATTTGCATCTATTAAAAATGCCACAAGAAAGTAGATAAAAATGGCAAACAACTTTTGTTAAATAGTAACGTTCGTATTTTGAGGCTTACAGCAAACATGTCTCTAATATAAATAAAGGTATAATAGTGAAATACAATTAGTAACAGATACATCACAATTTTTTTTTTAATTTCTTACTAAGATAGAATAGCATATTGTATTTCCAAGAACTCCAGATCTAAAAGGGGAAAACACAATAAAAAGATAGTTTAAAGAAATGCACTCACTTGAATGCAGCAGGGCATTGGGAACATTTATAAGGCCTTATGTCAGTATGGCAGATCTTGTGTGCCTTCAAATTGCTCTTGGTGCTGATAATCTTTCCACAGACATCGCATTGTGATGGCATCTTACTCTCTGGCAACTGATCTGAAGCCAGACACTTTAAAATGAAATGAACCTCATGGATAGTGGATGTCATATTGTATTTTCAACAGAGAAATATCAATGTATTTCTCTTGAAACACAAAAGTATTGGACTTTTGTGTTTTGCTCTTGCAACAATTAGAATAAGTTGTTTACAAGCATAGATTAATTACTTAAGAACAAAATCAGAGCCATTTTGGCAGATAATATTTATAAATTAATTTTAAGTTTATTTTTAATGAAGTAAAGATAATTTAGAATATATTTACGTAAACATTAAACATGATACCATTATATTGACTATTTGAACGGGTGGGATCGTGGTCACGACGAATCGTCGTGACCACGATCCATGCAACTGGGTCGAAATATCGGCAAAATTAAAAATTAAAAATCGCCATCGTGATATGTACCCGTTCAAATAGTCAATATGTTAATAAACCACGAAAATTTAAGTTTAAAACAATAATACCATTATATATAAACTAAACATCAACATTAATAAAAATAAAAGTAATTAAAACGTGGCATCAGAGGCAAATGGATTTGCAATGGATTAGATGGCAATTGGAATACATTTTAATTTTTTTTCTTTTCATTCTATTATATTTTGCTTTATGTATGTCATGTTGGATATATGTAGTGTAATAGAAAATTTATTGGTTAATGTTTTGTATAAAAAAACGGTTTGTTTTTAACAACAGGGGTCAGTAACATGTTCAAAAAAATGTGCCTTTGAGTAAATGAATAAAAAGAGATTGTACTTAAAATTATAAATACTAAATGAACACTGACTGTAATATATATATATATATGTGTGTGTATATGTGTGTATATGTGTGTGTATATATGTGTGTGTGTGTGTGTGTGTGTGTGTGTGTGTGTGTGTGTGTGTGTGTGTATTGTGATGAAAATGATTCGAAAAATATATGTGAATAATTAATTAAATATAGGATGAAAAACATTCATTTACAGTTTGATATAATTTTGTACAATGACTACATAAAACTATATAACTTATATTCTATACCTTTCTTCTTTCTACCCCTCTTTTTCTGCAGTTTGACTTCTCCATTTACTAATGCTGAAAAAATATTTAGATTGTACTCTACATAAAATATTTTGTAATAACAAATGCCCAAGATTAAAGTTAGATTGAATCAGTCTTACATTTCACAGGTTCCTTTGGTTTTGTTTCTTCATTTAACTTAGTATCACATGGAGTCACTTCATCATTCTTATCATCGACACTGTGTTGTGACTCTGTTAATTAAAAAAACAATGGAACATATATAATCAGTCCTCTCCTAACCAATCAGTCAGTGGTAAGATATTACAATGTACTACTTGTGCAAATACAAATGGAATCTCTAGTCTTTTATTCACATAGGACAACCAGAGAAAAATGAGGTATAGGTTTCATTGCTTAAGATGCTCTATATATACAGATAAATATAACATACCATCTATATGCTACCAGCATATATTGATGCTGGAAAGCAATCACATAGTAAGCAGCAATATATTGTTTTAACAAAACTTTAGTGTATTACCACTAAAGTCAATCTGTTTATCAGCAAAATATAGCGTATAAAGCAATTCGAACAAAAAGTTGTAATTTTTTCATTTTTGTGACCCACAATTTTTACAATTGAAGTTAATTTTTATAAGACAGGTATTGCAGTATTGTGCTGCAAAAAGCTTTCTTTGTAAGGCTCTTGATTATCTTTGTACAAAATGTTTATTTTTAATAATTTCAGTAGTTTAGACATGAAAGAGGAACAGACAGTTGCTCTCACATTTATAATATTAATATGTATATATGTAGTAGTTTTTACAAACTTCGAGCCATATTTATTTATATTGATATAAATAAATACAACCTACAATATATACTACAATATACAATATAATACCTACAATATACAGCCTAACAAATAAGTAACAAGCTTTTAGCTCTAAATACTTCCATCCCTAACAACCCTTACTTCATATTAAAAATTAGCCTATGTCCTTTTTCCAAGTTACCAAGTGTGCCAAATTTCATTTATATCAGTTCAGTAGTTTTGATGTGAAAGTGCTACAGATAGAGTTACTTTCATATTTCCAATATTAATAAGGGTTTTCGATTTGCAGGTTGTTGTGTTTGCTTTCCAGCATTGATATATTCAATAATTGTAAGAACTGTATAGTTAAGAATATATCTCTATATATTCTTAACTATACAGTTCTTACACAGTTGTACTTTTACATACAGATATTCTCACATTTCTCTGATAATGGCAACATCCTTTTCTTTCAGTTGTAATGTGTAAAGTATTTGATTATTAAGTTTATTAAGAAAGTATAATAGTGTCATAACACTATATTAAAATTGAGTAATTTGATTGTGTTTTAGGAGTATCCAAGGTATATAAGTTATGTGTCTATAACTACTTACTATTTAAGTAGAATTAGGAGCTCAAAAAATTAGAACTAAAATATATATCATTTTATCACCTTGTAAGCTCTTCTTTAGCTTTATCTCTCCAAGAGCCATGTTATCATCTTCTGCATCCCAGCAATTATCATCCATGTCATATTTGTCATCAGGTTCTAGAAATAATAGACTTTATTTCAAACAAAAGTATTGCTTTTATAGAATTATGTTTTCTAATATGTAACATTTTAAGTTCATTGTAGGAATACACAGATAAGAATCCTATTATGAGGAGTGAAATAGCAGACACCAACTGTCTTGTAAGATCTCATTGAAACACTATATGATATATTACATAAATAGTATATTTGATTTACCTATTTTTACATTATTATCTAAAACCTTGTTCTCCTTTAAAATTATCTCTATTTTGTCTCCACCCATGATTTTAGCTTCATTTTTCACTTCAACAGCATTATCACCTAGTTTATCAACAAGTTCATCTTCTATCTTGGGCAATAGCACATTTTCCAAATAATCTTTAAGTGTCTGTTCACTTTCTGTGCATTGTATATTAAATGTATATGTTCGTTTTAATTGACGTACACACTCTTTACAAATTAGACGTGGAAGCCCATCGTCTTCTAGAGGCTGTAAGGAAATAAATTCATAAAAATGTCACTCAAGAAAGCAACTATCAAAAGACGAGACAGTTTCTATTTACCTTTAGTTTTGTACAGTCTGATAACATCTCACAGAATAAGATATTTTTTTTAACATAATAATTTGTATAAATATCAAATGTTTGTTTCGTCGATTCCAAACATATTCGACATATGCTTTTAAAATCCATACTTTTACAAAATAATGTTTTGTACGTATTTTAAAATTAATAATATAAGTTCATCTCTGAATACCACCCCTAAGCCATTTCCGTTTCTAACAAAAACATAGCCTTATATACATTACAATACATAAAAATTTATAATTTGCCTTTCTATAATTAGATATTTATTTTATATCAAATTGATATTGATATTTGATAAGTAACGTTACACTGACATTGACTTTTTGTTAAGGGATTTTCATAGCCTTGGATGCTAGCTCTATAGAGCTTTGACATAACAGTGCACAATATATAAATGTGAATAACCAGTTACAACCAAATATCAAGGTTTGCTAAAAAGTGAGCTATTGTTTATCAGTAAGAAAAATTCAAGGAAGGAAATTCAAAACAAAAGAATGATAACAAATCGGCTGATACAGTTTGGTGTTGTAGGTATATATCTACCATCTCATCGGAAATTCAATTGATCAGAATTTATCACGCAAAGTTAGGTTTACAGTACATATTTTATATAGTTACGAGACAACATATTTACGTACAATAAACGGACGTTTATACGTTGTTCATAAAACAGCCACATAAATTATATACACAATTGTTAAACATAAATAAAATAACGACGCAATGCAATCATGCAAATTAAAAAAAAAACCTTTTACGCTTTTAAATGCAAACAAACAAAATTGTACAATTGTTACTCGAAATTAACGAAAGGAGACGATATAATGAAATAAATAGATCAATGTCTCAAATAAACATCGATGTTGTCGACATATCGATGCGTTTGCGAATGATTGAGTGTACATTATTGATTTCTATTGTCTATTTGTTATATCATTGCAATTTGTGAAAATATTATTCTTACACTTGACAATCACAGTGCATATGAATAAAAAAATGAGTTGTCAAATTCACAGAGCACTTTATTTTTTTAAAAGTGCTAGATGCTAATATTTGACAATTTGAAATAAATATGACCTTCGACATATGTCGGCGCCAATTTAGCTTTTAATTGTTAATAACATTATTTATTGATGTTTTAAGTTGAATATTTCATATACTATAGGGTATTTTAGAATGTCAGCATTACAAAAAACTATTATGAAAAATAAGCTTCCACCAAAAATGCCGAAGACCTCAGGTATATCCAAGTATGTAACCAAAGTGAATTACTTATTTTATTCGTTACTACTATGTAATTAGAGCCGTTATTAATCAATGGACAGAGACGTGGATCCTTGTCAACAGTCACGCGTTCTAATCACCACTAGATTCTCTTTGTGTGACTTATATTCCTGATTTGTTTAAAATTCATCAAAAGGAAACCTGCATATGCTTTAGGTATATAGGGGTATCGGGGATGGATGTAACTTGCTAAGTGCAGTGGGTTTTTATTCAACTAGACTTTTTTTTAAATTTCATTACACAATTCAAGTGCTATACACTTGAATTGTGTAATGAAATTTTTCCACCCTTATATTAATTCCAAACTAGAACTAATGGTATTTAAAAGAAAATCTAACCTAACGATAAAATACTAAAAAAATTCAGTCTGGTATCCTTTTGATCATCATCATTATAATTTAATTTCAATTTATTTTACTTTAGATTAAAGCCTAATTATTCACCCTGTCACCCCCACACTTTTATCAAATAAGAAGTCCTTTATTTTTTGTTCTAAAACTCTCTGTGTAAAAATTAACATGGAGATCTGAGCCTAGTAGTTATGTTAAACTTCAATTTGATATTTTTGATAAACAAATTTTATTTTAGGCTGGCACCTTTTGGAGGAGCACGTCGTAAAGATTACTCACCAGTTTCATGGAAAAATTACTTTGAAAAATATGTTGATGTGGAAATTGAAGCTGGTGTTTTTAGAGTCTATTTATCGCCTGAACCAGACCATCCTGACAGACCAAGAATAGTAACATTGCATGGAGGAGGGTATTCTGGTTTAAGCTGGGCATTATTTACAGTAGGTATACTATTCACTTATATACAAATTTAAATATTCTATATTTAAATAGATTTTTCCCTATATTATTTCTATTGTATGACTGATGATGATATAAAATAATAAAATCTAAATAAATAAGGGCTCTTCTCAGGAATATTTGTCTTGAGAAGAGCCCACAATATTCTCCATTGGGTATCCATTTTTTACTATTACCATTAAAGTATAATAATTTTGTTATTTAGATTAGAGCAAAGCGTTCACTTTCATGTTTTTTTGAATAATCTAAATAATCATTAATTATAGTATGATTTTACAATGGCTTTTATTAAACTGTTTTAAAATTGTGATCATAATATTATGTATAAAAAAATGTCTCTCTTTAAGAGCCTTATTTCTAAACCTGTGATTTTTATAAGCCAACTGAAATTGCTAAAGTATTATATTTTTACGTTCTTTAAACTATAAAGTTCCAAATTGATGATAATTGAGTGTTAGTGGATTTCAAGTGTTACTTCCTACTAGCCAGAATAATCATAAAGTGCAAATAAAATTTATGTCTATTCATATAGTAATATTCTATATATTATATACTATATCATATCGATCATTAACTTACAAGAATACATTATTTCAACATTTTTGTGCAGAGATAATAATTGTCTCTATACTTGAATTAAAGTTCAATTTAAACTGTAAAACACTCTTTGACTTAAGGTGATTGACTTGCTTCATTGGTCTAATGGTTAGCTTGTTGAGCTATAAATGTGAAGGCCTGATTTGGAGCCACAGGTGGGGGAATTAAAAAATCAGTATTGAGTTTTATATTATGAAATTCTTGTATTTGACCAAAGTTGTGTAGTTGGCATTGTAGAGAACATTAAACCATCGGTCCTGTGCCATATCTCTCTCTGGTCATGTCGGATTGCAGTCACTTCAGACTATAAGAGTGAACAAATAGAGAGTATGTGACTTGTATGTGAGTGTACAAAGCCTGCCAACCCGCAGCGGGCCAGTGTGGTGTATCTGTTTCTAAAACCATTTCTCATGTGAGTAAGGAGGCATGTGCCCAGTAGTGGGACATTAACGGACTGCTATTTACCTTATCTTATTTTTACACAATGATTAAGCAAATAATTTAATAAAAAATTAATTAGTTATAATATTTTCTAGCAAGACATAACTGAAATGGTACACTGTCAGGTTGTGTCAATGGACATCAGAGGGCATGGTGAGACCAAAGCTGTGGATCCTGATGATTTAAGCATTGAAACACTGGTCAAGTATGTTATCAATGCTGTAAATAATTATAATGTAGTCAATAGACATATAGTGGCTATGTACATAGATATATAGTGTCTATTTATTTATCAAATTGGATTATGTTTGTCTTTTTTATTTTTATTTTATAATTATGCCAGACAAATGAGCTGGCGGGTCACCTGATTTTAAATGATTGCTGCCGCCCATGGCCCATGGATGATGCGTTGCCGGCCTACAATTGTCTAATTAGTTACAGCCTTTGTTAAATATTGCATTTTGTCACATATGTATTTAATAAATATTTTTAATTTGTCATTTTTGTGTCTGTTTGTTCCAAGTAATCTTAAAAATCTCTGGACAAGAATATTATAGGTCCATCTTAGGTAAATATTATAAGAAATAGCTGATATTATAAGAAGTATTACAGGATATTATACTATGGTATTTTTATGTGAATTTAAAATTGTAAACATATAAGGATTTTAGTGTGTATACAACCATTTATTTTAAAATAAAAATTCGTTTGTAATAGTGATGTTGACCAAGTGCTGCGCAAGCTTTATGATGGAGAGATACCACCACTTATCCTGCTGGGGCACTCCATGGGAGGTGCAATAGCAGTTCGAGTTGCTCACTTGCCCTCTCTAGTATCTTATGTCCGGGGAGTAGCTGTTATTGATGTTGTTGAAGGTGGGTAATATAATTGGCCTTTTGTTTTGAGATAAATGAAAAGGTCATTAACACAAATTTGTGTGCAATTCTTACATGCTAGAAGCGAAACCTTAGAAAATGTTAGCTTCAAGATAATGAGACGAAAGTAACATGGCAAGAGGTTGCTGCTTTGTTGTACACGATTGGAGGGGAGTGGAGGGGGAGGGAACAATTTTTTGAAAAAACTTGTATAATGCCTCTAAAGTCAATCTGTTTAGAATTTAGAATAATAAGTTTTAGCAATAAAATTTATTTTAGTATACAAAAATTATGACTCTAGCAGATAAATACGGATGAAACATAAATAGTTACTTTTTGTTTTATAAAAAAATATTCTGTTCTGATGATTTTGGATTTGCGTTTTTAGTGTTAATATTTTTTATTTTATATTAAGATATTTTAGGAATATGTCTGTCATAAAAATATTAAAAGTGTCGAAAATTAATACTCGAAATCTCAAATTACGAATTGTAAATAAAAATGCCACGTGTTTTTTGTTAGAAATTATTAATGAAAATTTGTTTTTTATTTAGTATTTAGTAAAAAATTTATATTTTAATGGTATATTAAATGACGAGTGGCAACTTAAAATGCCACGTTATGTGTAAATATTAATACTACCTAAATTTCTAACGAGTTACCATAGAAAACGCTGCACATCTACGTGACTCTAATCACGCGTTTCAAAAAGTAGACTGAGTATTATTACTGATGTGTAGATATTATAAAATTAAACAAAGTATTTGTTTATTTATATATTACATTAATAACTACTGTATCATTGTGCTCGGTTTGGAGCGAGTCTCTTCATCTGTCTTTTTTTTCACGCGCAGTTATTATTTTTGCAATGACTCATGTCATGTTCATTCAAGTTACTTTTGTATATGTTTTATTCTGTGTATATGCAGGGACAGCTATGGAGGCTTTAGCGAGCATGCAGAGTTTTCTCCGTAGTCGCCCGACACATTTCAAGAGTATTGAACACGCTATTGAGTGGTGGTGAGTTTCATGTAATCTGTATTACTGATCATGATTCTAATGTCATACGAGTATCAAAATAGTGCTATTTTAATAAATATTCTTTCTCTTCTCCGTCGAGTTCTTTATACTTGAAAGTCATGTCTGTTTTACCAACGTCAGTATATCTTTTTTGTCAACAGTGTACGAAGTGGTCAAGTGAGAAATGTGGAGTCCGCTAGAGTGTCGATGCCAAGTCAAATTGTTAAGTAAGTGGATACAATGATTACATAATTGCAATTAGTGTTGGGTCGGACATAACTAAAGTTGGCCCAAAATTATATTTTATACTTTGCTCCACCAAAACTTACTGTAGAGTATAGGGTGTGAGCGCTGAAAATGAGGCGGTGGCACGCATTTAGTAGAGATAGATTAAAACCTCATACAAATATTTGTAAATAATTTGAAACCGTAACTCTCTGACTTGAAGCACATTTTTAAGTAAAGAGAGCATCATAATATCATCAATATATAGAAGCAACATTATTTAATATGAGAGACATATATAAAAACTTTTGTAAAATAATTATCAACGGACGGACAGATCCGAACATCTGATTTTGTATACGTAGGAATGCGTAGGTGCCGTCACCGTTTCTCAAGTACGTCGCTTGCCCCATAAAGACTGCCACATGGGACAGATCTTGTCGCAGGTAGCTAACACAACCACGTCTTGAAATCACGCTCCGGTCATATTTGTTTTTTCGGTGAATTCAACTCGCGTTTCTACTCATGTAATTTTCAATGTACCAATTGTAATAATCCTTAGTTGTCTTTCAAAATCCTTAAGTACAACCCTTCTGACTCAAAAATAAAGTGAAAGTGCTTTATTGGCGTAGTATCGCACTTCGCTTCAAACCTTGTTTTAAAAATGTATCTTAAATCAAGTCCTGGAAGATTCTTTTTTAATTATGATATTCTGTAAAAAATAGCTAAATTGGAAAGTAAATAAAGACATTCCTACAATCCTCCTTGCTTCATTCGAAGTGGGACCTAACTTGTTTTCAAATCTTGTCCTACTCAAACCTAATAGTAATGATTTCTAGATAATAAGATTGTGTCGATTTGCAATATATAGTTAACAGCCAGAATTACTTATTAATTTATGTATCTATCACTAATGATACACAAAAAACGAAATTTTATAATGAATAATATGATACAATAATAAATGCGCTAATCTCAGAACCTGCTTTGAATTCCAAACATTATTTTGCAAAGGAAAGCAATAGGCTTTATAACATCACGTTACAACCAATAGGAGCGTATCATCATTGAAAAGCCTTGCAAAAACGGGGAAAACTACTTTTTTTTGAGAGCTTCTGTTACTTGCGTTATGTAAACGGTGAAAATTCGGTAACAATCTTGTATAACGGCAATATTATCTTAAACAAATGTAAAAAAAAACCGCGATAGTATCTTTAAGTTGTATTAAAACCTTTTTATGGTAATCTAATTTGTTCTCTCCCTCTAACCGTATCACTCTTTTATGACGTAGACGAAGTTGTGCTAGTCAGTTAGTATCTAATATGTTTAAAATTTGACCAAAATAATTAATATTCTCCTGTCATGGTGTTTGTGGTCGTACTCCTTGGGCTCGATCCAATTTCGTATCATAATAAATACATTTCACGCACACACTGGAGTCAGTCTTTTACAGGTTATATTCAGACAAGTTATAATCAAACAGTTTATTATTCAGACAGTCAACAGAGGTTATATTTATATTCTATTATTGCAGCTGTTCCACTGGTGAGTTGGCTATCAATGAGATAGAGCAGGCAAACCGGTGCCCAGCTTCTCCCACAGAGGTAGCTGCACGTAGTCCTCTTGGACCACGTGCTGATGTCATCGCTGAAGAAGGAGAAGGCGAGGGTGAGGGGGATGGCGATGCAGCAGTATTCGTAAAACCCATTCCCACCGAGATGAGGTAAGATTAAACAATACAGCTGGTGTAATAAGTCCAGACTTGAATCATGGTTCTATTACCAATAGAACAAATTTAGACGATGTTGCTTTCTAATTTGTCTGGGTCTGGTCTAATGGCAGGTTTTGGCCATTGTTGTTCACCGTTATATCTTAAATGTATACTGAACTTCTACTCTGTCACTGTCATATGAAAGCATTATTATTATTTAGAACATGCAATGGATGACTCAATTGTGACGTTCCGCTTAAAACAAGCGTGCAAGCGAGAGCAAGGTAACTCGCGATAGAGGGGCGCGATCGACCTAACTCCACTTTTTTATTACAATAAATTTTTTTTATCAATGATTTCTTATGACGTTCCAGCGTAATATTATTATTTATAACCGACTTTACAGATAACCAAATTTTTTATTATAAATGTAAGGCGGATGTGACGTCACATTGGGAAGCCATGGCGGACAACTTGAAGATTTTTTAAAGCTATTAGAGATATAATTAAAGAGTTTTTTCTATCTATGATTCGAGGGTTGGTTGATTATTAGCTTGGCTTTTGGGTTTTGGCTGTCACGTTACAGTGTATGTGTATGTGTGGTGTGTGTGTGCAGGTATGGTTGGCGTGTTCGGTTGGCACGTACGGAAAGTCACTGGGCGGGCTGGTTCGCGGGGCTCTCGGCCGCCTTCCTAAGCTGTGAGGCACCTCGGTTACTCCTGTTGGCGTCTTTGGACGGCCTCGACCGAGCTCTCACCGTTGGACAGATGCAAGGTAAGCAATATATCAAAAGCCACTACGTATTTATTTATTTACTTATTGGAACACCATTAGGTATGCACATAAATGTTTTATTGCGATACGAAAATATGTACAAACAAGTTGCAAGGGCCCCTGTACTGACTTTGAGACCCGTATTACTGGGTGCCCCGCTCTACCGCCATTTCATACATACGTACTCATTAAACCTTTTATACAAGTTCGTCGGTTTAGAGTACTCTTGACCTGGCCGTTATTTAAAATGTCCTGGATTTGGTCCAGGAACGTTCGCCATGGTCTTCCCCTTCCAACTTTCGCATTCACTCTTGACTCATAAATCCTTTTTGTCAGTCTCCTTTCATTCATTCTCTTTACATGCCCAAACCATCTAAGCATACCTTTCTCAATTTTAGTCACTACATCTTCTTTTATACCACAACGTTCTCTTATAACCCTATTTCTTACTCTGTTACTCAGTTTCAATCCACTCAAACTTCTCAACGCTCTCATCTCGAGATCGAGATGAGATGAGAGAAAGGTTCTATTATAATTCTGTTTTTTACATTTATGTGTATGCAGATCACTTAGTAGTGATATAAATCTTTTGATTTACTGTCCTTGTAGTGGATGACACTTATATAGTATTATCAAGTATTGATACACAATTTTTTTTATTTACATATTAATGTGTTAATATGTTTGCAGGCAAGTTTCAGCTGCAGGTTTTGCCGCGTTCTGGACATGCTGTACATGAAGACGAACCCAACGAGGTGAGTGTAATTTTTTTGGATATCAGATTATTTCAATTAGGCCCTTACAGCATATTGTCATAAAATTTCAAACACATAACTGGTGATAAATCTCACTTATATCTAAATTTAATATACACTTACGAGAGCCTCTCTGCTTGAAACATGAGTTTTAAAAAAGAATTCCGGAAATCTCAGTTATTTACTTCAATTCAGTTTATTAGTACCCCCTTTCGCCTAAATCCAAGTTTTTATATTGTAATCCTTTAAATTATAATAAATATTTGTCTAAAGCAAAAAAACCGAATGATAATTACAGAATGTTTTAATTTTACTAACAAGTGTGGTCAACAGTTAACTGGAACAAAATTAATTCATAATCAACAAAACGCAACCTTTACCAGAAAGAAATAACTTTACTTTTAAATTAAATTTAAGTTCTGAACGACTTTCAAATTTAATTGATTTCTAAACCACCAGACGAACATCAAATGTTTCTAAAAGAAGACGAAATTGTTGTTTTTACTTTATACTGCCTCATTGGTGTAGTGGTTAGCATGTTCGGCCACAGACATGAGGTCCAGGGTTCGAGTCCCGGGTCGGGCTAATTGAGAAATGGATATTGAGTTTTCTATTAAGATTTTCTCAATATTTGTCCGAAATTTCCCAACTTCCCGTCTAAGCCGACGGTCCTGCGCCTGATATCTCTCCGGTTGTGTCGGATTTCCGTCACTTCATTCTATGAGAGTGAGGAAATAAAGAGTACACTTTTTACTATGCCTGCCAAACCGCAGTGGAGCATCGTGGTGGGTCTATACTCTAAAAACACTCTCTCCTATGCCTGAGGAGGCCTGTGCCCAATAGTGGGGCGTTAATGGGCTGCTACTTACTTTACTATATTCCAAGCATTTTTGTTTATATTTACTAAACTTTTAAACCTTCCCCGGATTTTCACAAATTCAAAACCAAGGTGAAGCAAAATCAGTACATATCAATTAATTGTTATATATCTATATATATAAATGAGATATCCAGGTCTCTTTTGACCTATAACGATATCTGGAACCATAAGGCGTAGAGAATTAAAATTTGGTAAGAATATCTCATTTGCCGAGTAGAGGTTAGCTAAGAACGGATTTTAAGAAATTCCACCCAAAACGGGCTTTGCAGGGGTGTTAATTAAAAAAAAATCAAATTTTCACATTAAAAAAAATTGAAACTTCACATTTACAATCTTTTTTTTTGACATAATGGAAAGTATTAAAAGTAAATTTTAGAAAATTCCACCCTCAAAGGGCAGTGTGGGTATATTTCTTATTTGTAAAACAATTTGCCTAAATTAATGAAAATGCTACCAAAAAAACATTCCACGCAGACGAAGTCGTGGGTTCAGCTAGTACTTATATATAACCTTACGCAGAAACTTTGTAATAATGTATTTGATTTTCAGGTTGCTCGTGTGTTGTCGGGATTCTTGTTGCGGCATCGCGTCACTACAACAACAGAGGGCGGTAGTCTCATGAACCTAGTCTCAGCGCCTGGCTGCTAAATATTTTTTTATGGGATGATCTGCACTGAAACTTACTACTAAACTATTACTACTAAAATGAATTGATAAGAGGCAGTTCATAAAATACTTTATGTTAAATGTAAAACTTTCACCACCCTTCTCCTTTGTCAAGCTATCTCATATTTTCTCTTACTCTAATATTGTCGTCAGAAATTACAGACCTCTTTCTTATAAAAATATAGACTTATAAATATATTGAAATAAGGAAAAACCATGGTTTCGACACATTTTTTTTAAAAGTCAAGTACTAACAAATTGGAGATAACACATAACATTGTATAGTTTGGGAAGTAAAGGGCTATGTGTATATATATATGTCGGAGAATAAGAGAGAAGGGAAAGCATAAAGCACAGGGGGCGTAGGGTTCTCCGCCGATATCGTCATTATTGGCATCCATAATTTCCATACTGTGGGCGTTCGTGGATAATGATGGTGCAATCAAACACTTTAATTAACTCAGATTATAATGTTCAATCACTTAATGTTCCCGATATCAATTTACACAAACTCATTATCAATAATAGTTAGGAACGCGACAGTTTCAATAGTCGACTGCTCCGGCCGAGCGTCACCCGAGAATTGCCGTGAGACACGCCGGGCTGCCACTTATTGACTCTGCCCCACGCCGATAGACAGATGGCGTCAGCGTTCGACAGACTATTGGAGACGGACCAGCGATCCACAGACTATTGCAATCCGACATATATATTATTTATGGTTAACTATAGAAAAAGTATTTCACTAATGATTAATGATGATCGCTTGTTTCTATTATAAATTATAATGATTATTGTATATAATTAACTCTAGAAAAAAATATGTGTCTAATGATCAATGATGATCTCCTTTTTCTGTTATAAATTATAGCGATGATTGTTTATGATTAACTATAGAAAAAGTGTGTGTTGCCGTCAGCACGACTATTTTCGTACTCATCCGAGGTTCTTATAAGCAGCTTACTTAGTTCTATAGTTAATCAGTTTAAAGAAACTAATGAATACGTGGACTTCGGTATATTTTAAGTGGGGTAAAAAAATTATAATAAGATAAAGTAACTTAATTAAGTTTAATGATGTTAAGATAAAGTAGTAATTTAATAAAATTAGACAAGAAATAAAATTATAGTATATAAAGTGGCTTGGCGTAATTATTTGAGACGCTAACGAGATAATTTAAGGTGACGCTTTCCGATTTTAATGGTAAAGCAATGTATTATAGGATTTATTTCACGGACATTGTCAAATTATCTTTGCTATTATTTTATCAGTAATGAAAGTCACAAAAAGATAGAAAAAATATTTTTAATACATAAAAACGTTTGATTCGAATCCGGCTCGAAGGACCAATATCCTTTATGATTTCATAATATATCCTGTTAAATCTCCCGTTGAACTTATAAACTATTGCAATCCATTGCTATAATTGATAGATTAAAAATCATATCTTTTTTTATTTAACTTCAGAAAAGGTATGATCATGGCTTCATATACAACTATCACAATGTATTTAACATAGACATGTTAAATGATTTACTTTACAGCTCCATTTTGTAACAGAAAAACTCCCTTTAACGTTTTTAACAATTACTTTTCATTAGTCTTGTTCAAACTCTAGTTTTAGCGTGACTGTTTTTGAATAGAAATCAATTAAATTTAACAGTCGTTCAGAAATTGGTCTATCGATCAGAAAGGAAATGAAATTTTAAGGAAACCTTTTTTCTATTTGTTTTAGATATTAGACATTGTCAACCAACAATTTGTTATCGCAACTATAATTTTCTACGGACTTTGGTGGTAATCTGGGTGTAAAAGTCACGTTTTTTGATAAAAAATTCTCTTTTTTCAGTTTAAATTTTTGACTCTCTTGAAACTCTTACTAAAGTTGCAACATTGTGCATTTATAATTTATCATTTTATTTATTGAAGCAGGTGACCGGCTCAACTAGTATTAAATAAATATATCAAATAAATGTTGTATATTGCATCATAAAAATTTGGAGCCAAGCCCTAAAATATAATTAGATTTACATGTATAAAGTACATAAGTTAGTCCTAAGGCTTTCAGTAATAATTTATTTTATTAAAGCTTGAACTGTAATAAAATACTTTTGTAAATTGGGTCACTTTGAGCATATTAATAACAATAAATTAGGTCACGTAAGCAAGAGTGGCCTAAGTACAGGGTTAGAAACAAATATCTTGTTTAACATTTTGTTTTTGCAATGTTAAACCGGTTTTCATCTTTAATAGTTTCAAAATAGTAAGCCCCTTCGGCAGCTCACTTTTGAGAAGGTTTGCCCGCTCAGGATAAATGAAAATGCCACCCGATTCTTCACTCCAACGCTTCGCCGTCTACTTGTCACCAGGCGAGGATTGATGTATCGCGATTCGAACTGTTGTTCAGCAGGAACGTGTTTAAAAAATTTATTAATATATTGTGTTTGCGACTGGCAAACGTGCAGTATTTTGACAAGCAAACGACGGTGGTTGGTACTTTATTCGATAAAAAGAACATCCTATGATTGGCGTTTTATTTCCTACCAATCGCAGGGATTACTTTAATTGCACAAACAACTTTATTCTCGGAAATGACAATCATACAAACATATACATGCTATAGGTCAACAAACATCTTGTATACGAATGTATAAATATCTATATAGGGACTCTTAAGTTAAACAAAATATATTATTTCTACTTTAAAGGGAAAGGTCGCGAACAAAATAGTTAACAGGTGTTTGATATGTTTTCATTTATTATTTATTATTATCTGTTTTTGTGCTTATGACCTCAATAAGTTTTATAACAGTACTGAGATTATATTGGCTAAGGAGTTGTATTGAAACCCTTGAGTGGATTCGAATACTAAATTACAAGACTTCACTCATTATAAAAAGTTCTGGAGTATATATCATGCATTAAATTCACTAGGTTAACTGGTCTTTATACTTAATCAAACATGTGATATGCACAGACAAACCTAGATAATAGAGAAAATTCTTTCATAGAGAGAAATTGTCTGGACCTGTCATTTTTAACCTCAAAAATCTCTTAAAGAGGCAGATAATAGAAATCTTGATAAGAGAGAGTTGTGAACTCACGGATATCTATGTGTGGACTTCTATAACTGGGACTGGTATTTATTTTTACCTTTATAAGCGACAATGGATCACGTATCGGTTGCGGTTACCATTTGTGACATTGTTAAACTCGGAACTTCACAATAATACATAAATAGCTATACTGTTTAAGTTTTTTTTAAATTTCGGGAACCAAGTTTATTTTATTGTCAGTTCACATTTTACTGTTATCCATGTTGATGTGTTAACGTCAATCTTTAAAGACTCTGTATAAGTTGATGACCAGGAGTTAAGAACATTGTAAAATAAATTAAAAGTGCGTGCGTACAAAGTACACATGTCAGAAGTGAAACTTCTTTGGCAAACTAATTTTAAGTCTTATTTATATTTATACAAATCTTAAACTTTAGATTTCCGAGACTTAGAGGAGGAAAAATTTAATGAATTTAATTATAATTAAAGTGTTAAAAATTAATACAAATAATTTAACAAAATCTCAAATGACGAATGGTACATAAAAATGTCACGAGTAATTGTCAATTTAAGATTTATTAAAGAGATTTTATATTTTATGAAAAATAGTATATCAAATTAAATTATGTGTGGCAAATTAAAATACCGCATGTTATTTGTACATATTAAAACTATCTGGCCTTCAAACGAATTAGTATAAAAAACGCTGCACATCTTCGTGGCTAATAACGCGTTTCATCTATAAAAAATTATCCTCATGCGCCTAAAGAAGTTTCACTTCAAAACTGAGAACTATAATAGATTTTAAAAATGGTTATCTCTGTACCTGTATAAGGTAAAAACTATCTTATCTATCTTATCTTTTATTCAGGTTCAGCTGTATACATATATCTATTTATAGTGTTTTAAATATTAATAATATTCCTTTTGAGAGATGTTTATATGTCATTCAGAGTATTTTTACTGAAGGCTCAAGTTACTCGGCATATTTAAGGACTTGAGTCCTGCGTATAGCCTAAGATCCCGTTGTGAAATTGCTACATTCATATTTTAGCGAATCGACATACATATGTGTGTGTGTGTGTGTGTAATAGGTTTAGACAGGGTTGCCAATCGCAATAATATAGTCCCGGGCTATATTCAATTAAATTTAATTCAATTTGCTCTAAACAATATTCAATATACCGTCTATTCTGCTCATTTATACACAAGCAACCGTAGTTTATTATTTAGAGAAATAATTTAGTTTTAACTTTATATACACACCGGCATGTTTAGCGGGACATGAAAAATATTTGATATCAGTATCATATAAGGTTACGATACTGATATCGAACATTTATTTTTTTATGTTCCGCTAAATATGCCGGTGTATATATATAAACAGTTAATATATTTCACAAACAAAGAAAGAACAATATGGTTGACAGGATTTTCCGCCACTTTTTAATATTCAATTAAATATAGTCCCAGGCATATTTGTATGGACAACCCTGTCTATACATATTGTCCCTGTTAAAATTATCTGTTGATTCACTGCAAAATGAACGTAGCAATTTTGAAATGGGATTTTAGGCTAATATGTTCTTTGGTTAAATTTACTTGAGGTAAAACTTGATTCTGAAAGTATTAGAATTATATTATATAAGAAATATGTAAAATAAGAAATGTGTTAGGTGTTTGTTAGATGTAGTGATAACAATTTCTTTATATCTACTACTAGCAGACCTGACAGACTTCGTTATGTCAAAAAGATTTGGAATGTGGCAGATTTTTGTTTTTAATCAAATTGTAGCAGTACTAAATGTCTATAGCTCTTACATTTTGTGACTATTCCATTGATTTTGAATTTTGTGCAGCGGCAATACAGTGCAAATTGACCCTTTGACGTTATGAACACACCTACATTGCCTAGACAACAGTGAGTACTTGTAGTTTTTTTATGAACTTTATTGAATAACAATGAAGGTCAAATTGACTCTACATTTTAGTTAGAAAACGTTTTTAAGGGAAACAGAAAAGGGCTGTTTTTAGGGTTTCCCCCTGCGATTATTCGAACTCTTATCGTATAAACCATCCATGGACTTCAACGAACATTTAAAAAAAAGAATTGTTAAAATTTACCCAGGTGTTGTTGAGTTATGCGGTTACCAACTCATTTTGCGTTTCATATTAAGGTCTCAAGTCTTTAAAAATATTAGTATTATGAAATGGAAAATAAAAAATTATATTTTCATCTCACCTGGATCGAAAGTTTATCTTTTGGCCCTATTTTGAGAGATGAAGGCACCACGCAAAATATTCTTCCGACTCAGCAGAGCTCTATTTAAAATATTTAGTGTCGCAGTTTTAGTGTATTTTTTATTGCATTTGTAAACTTATTTTTAGCCTATATGTTTGAAAATTGTGTTAAATAAATGAATAAACAACTTGTTGCTTAGTTACGTAGCATAACCTGATTCAATATCTAACTATTGTGAGTGAACATTTATATAGAACTTTCGATCTCGGTCTGATGAAACATTGTATAATCACCACGGGAGAAAAGTATAGCATTACAATCCGCATTTTATTACAATTATCACATGGGCGGCAATGTCATACTTTCGTCTCTGACAGTGTTATATAATATTGTTGAGTGTTGTGAAGTTGCTTCTGTACTGTTATTTATAATGATATCATTATATGCTTGTACTTATAATAGATCTGAGTTCGGTATTAAAAGATTGGTGTCTAGAGCAAGAACGGCCTAACAAAATATGAATACTAAAGCAAAATTTTGCTTCTGAACAATATATAATTATTATATAAAATAAGACATGATATTGTAAGGAAAGTTACAGATTTTATTTAACAGTGATGCAATAGCCTTTTATAAATTAACTATATACAACAAGTAATATTAATCACAAGGGTGTTGCAAAATTATAATTATTTTAAAAAGAAATTATATTCTGACTGTTATTGCCATTTACTATTTTTTCAAATAAATTACCACAACAATGTCATAATAATATTATTAATGTGTAATCATCATATCCAATAACTGTTATGATAATAATAATAAAAATATACTCTTTATTGTACACCTTAAAAGAAACAGCGTTACATAATATGGTTTAAGTTAACAGCAAATGTACAAAAGGCGGTCTTATCGCTAATCAGCGATTTCTTCCAGACAACCTTATAGGGTAAGTAGCAGCCCATTAACATCCCACTGCTGGGCACGGGCCTCCTCACTCATATGAGAGAGGGTTATTATAGCATAGACCCACCACGATGCTCTACTGGCAGGCATAGTACACAAGTGCACTCTCTATTCCTTCACTCTCATAGTCCGATGTGACGATAATCCCACACGATCGGAGAGAGATCAGGCGCAGGACCGACCGCTTAACGTGCTCTCCGAGACACGGGGGTGGTTCACACCGCCAATTTTTTCCCAACTTCGGGAAAATATTGAGAAAATCTTATTAGAAAACTCAATAACCCAGGACCTTATGTCTGTAGTCGAACATGCTAACCACTAGAACAATGAGGCAGTCGACAACCTTATAAATAGTATAAGATGAAAAAAATATACATAAAATCATTTTCATTTACATTAAATCATTAAAACGTGCACTTTCATAGTACATAAATCCACAAAAGACTATTGAAAGTCACAAAATGTTTGTTAAGCCGTTCTCGCGTTCAGGTATGGTTTGTCAAAGTTGAGGAGCAAGCTTAATATTAAATTCGTATATATTTTTTAATATAGAAGTTATTTATGTATTTAAATTTGTGGAGATAACATTTTAATGGAATAAAAACACTTTTTTAACATTCACAGCGTTGAGTTACTACTTCATTGTTATTTTTTTAAATGTCTTTTGAAACTATCATTACTTAATAATTATCTTGATGATGAAAAATTTGAATGTGTCTTTTAATATTTATTAACACGTTAAATTTAATATTGTTGAAAATCATGTGACTAAAAGTTACACTATGATTGTGACGTCATAAGGTTATGTATTTTTGAATATGTTTTCAACAAAATTGAGGGATTTTGTTAATAATATTCAATTGATCATGACGTCACAGGCACTCTGGTTCATTAGGGTACTATCGGCATGTTTTCGGAACTCTGTTTAGAAATTAATTATCATTTTTAGGGTCTTATTCGAAAATTATTGTTCCTAGGTAATAAATGACAGATGTGATTGCGAATAACTTTGGTTATTAATATATTTCGCGTAAAATCTACACTAATATTATAAAGAGGAAAGATTTGTATTTTTGTATGTAACGAAAAACTCAAAAAGTACTGGGCCGATTTTAATAATTCTTTTTACATTAGAAAGCTGCATTATCACTGAGTAACATAGGCTATATTTAGTACTAGATTACTATAGAAATCTTTAGAAATTCCTATTAAAATCAACCGTGTACAAAAATTAGCCATAAATTGTCTTTCATTGCATACGCTGTGAAGAGTATTAATGATAGAACAAAAAAATGTTCGACAATATTATAGAATATATCAATATCTACAAAAAACTTCGCTAAACCATATATCTAACTATTGTAGTTACGTCACTATAACTACTTTTTTTACATTTAACAATTTAATAGAAATGCCGATCAAAATCAGAACGTGTTATCCATTCCATTTATAAATTTTTATCCAAATGAATAATTTAATATTCAAGACTGTCTCAATACTTGATGATTACTCCTTGAATTATTGAAATCGAGTATTCCATTCAAAATATATCATGAAATAAAAATAAAAATACTAACTCGACGAGAGAGGGGTAGTGCGAGAGAAGGGGGTGCACCATTATGAACTAGGTTACCTTACGCAGTGGACGCAAGCGACATTGAATATTTCGAGTTTTTTGAACACATTTTTATGCTTCACTTAAAAAGTTCTCTTCAAAGCTACTTAGTTTTAGTATTAGGAATCTATTTATGACTACCCGTGCGAAGCCGGGACGGGCAGCTAGTTTAATATAAGAGACGTCCTCGCTGGCGCAGTGATGCGAGTATTCGCTTTGCTAGCGGAGGTCCCGGCTTCGATCCCCGGTAGGACGAATTTAGGAAATTGTATTTTCTAATTTGTCTGAGTCTGGACTGGTGGGAGGCTTCAGCCGTGGCTAGTTACCACCAACCAGAAAAAACCATACCGCCAAACAAAGAGATTTGTGTCCCGGTACGATGCTGTGTAGAAACGGTAAGGGGTATATCGCCTCTTAACAGATTAGCGCGCTTCCATCTTAGACTGTATCATCACTTACCATCAGGTGAGATCACAGTCAAGCGCTAATCTGTCAGCAATAAACAAAAAGAAGAGAGTTAACATCTATCTAAACCAACAATTAGTAGTAAATATATTGTAAAAGCAAAGCCATACTCGTCTCGATACAATTATTTATTCCTTTTTTATCACATTTTCCTTAGTAACAGATTTATAGCCATTCAATCTTCCGTACGAAATCGTAATTCAAACATAAATAAATCCATTTCTTCTAATTTTCAATATGGAACGTAATTCCATCCTTGCTTGCCAGTACCAACTAAGCATAAATCCTCTTTGGCGCTCTGCATACCCTCTGCCCACTTGTCCCTTAACCTTTAAAACCATGAGTCCTTTCTCCTCATACATAATTATGCTATGAAACCATTTTAAACATTTATACCTCTAAAGCAGAGGTTCTTAACCTTTTTAGATCTGTTACCTTTATGATTTAACTAGGGTCACTGATTTTACCCCTCGTACCAACGAGGAACTTAAACAGTACGTGTTAATACAAATACTTTGACTGTGTTAATCATGAAAATAATTCGTCGTTTCCACCGGTGGATGTAGGTCTCACGTAATGAATGTCCACAAGGCCGGATCTTGCGCCGGCTGGCTCCAGAGGCTACCGGCGAGCCTCATATCATCGGTCCAACTTGTGGGGGGTCTCCCTACACTGCGCCTTTCGGTGCGGGGTCGCCACTCCAGCACCTTCAGGACCCAACGTCCATCGGACTATGTGCCCCGCCATTTGTCACTGCAGGTTCGCGATTCGTAGGGCTATGTCGTGTGAATTTCGTTCTGCCACGGATCTCATTTCTGATTTGATTGCGTTGAAAAACTCCGAGCATAACCCTTTCCATTGCCCGCTGAGTGACTCTTGAGCTTTCGCATGAGGCCCATAGTCAGCGACCACGTGTCGGAACCGTAGGTCATCACTGGCAATACACACTGTTCGAAGAACGTTGTCACACACTTCAGATATTAGGTGAAAAGATCCCCAACGGAGTTGGATTCATCGGTTGACTCCTAGAAATTGGAGCTACCTAGCTGGACTATATGTCCCAAGTGTGTCTACTCGTCGACAATTTCAACTGCGGAGTTCTCTGGGTGGAGCGGAACATGCATATCTTATCCATGTTCATTTTAATGCCCACCTCTTGATAAACTCTGCTAATGTCATCGTGCATTGCATTTAGATCTAGTCTCTGCCATATTGACTACATCATCGGAAAACTGTAGACGAACTCTTTGTTGATGCAGATGCCCAGTCCAGAAGTTTGGAGAGGTCCTACAACGCTGCTATGAAGAGCTTGGGGGAATAGGCTTCTGTGCTTTGTTGTATACTAACATAGTGGCGTTTTCGTACAAGTACCTTAACTTCATCAAGCGCGCGAGGGTAATTACCCCCAGGTTAGGAACCCAGGTTCTAACTACTGTGAAGTAAAACATCTTGAAGAAATCTGGGGCTGCCTCAGGGTACAGCTTTCCAGCACGCGTTGGAGCAGGGTCTGGAGCAGGTCACAATCTTTCCGAGTAAAGCAGATCTCTCACTCATAATAAACGTAATTTACCAAAGGATAAATAAAAAAAGACCACATGTTAACACACTTTATTAAAACGATAACTGGCATAATAACACTGTTACGTAAATACAGTTTTTTTTATCGGCAAATTATATTTGCAACAATAAATATCAGAACTTTCGAACACTTAGTTTCAAACGACTAGTAAATTAATCACATGTCTTATTGAATAACATAAATTATGGCAATATTATTAGAAATAGAAAGTCTAGGTTCACAGATCTGTATGAGACGCTAAAACATGCCTTACATGCGATTTTCATTTCATCCTATCTGTTTAATTTGCCAAATAAATAAATATGAAAATGTTAGCAACAATGAGCTATTATCTAGTAAGATAAGTTAATTGTAGGCTATTTTTCATTTGTAAAAACCATTTCTTGGTAAGTTTTTACAAAACCGATAATGTTATAATTATTATTTTTTCCAATTATGATAGCTGGGTACTTGCATTCATGAGCCCACTTGAAGCCATGAGCACAGACTTTTGAAGTGAAACTTCTTTAGGCGCATGAGGGTAAAATTTTTACGGGTCACGAAGATATGCAGCGTTTTTTATGCTTTTATGAATTCGTTTGAAGGTTAGGTAGTTTTTATATTCACAAATAACACGTGGCATTTTAATTTTCCACCCTCTCATTTAATTATTATTTTTCATATAATGTAAAATACAAAATATTTCATAAATACTCTTTTATAATTGCCAGTAATGTCATTTTTATTTACAATTCGTCATTTGAGGTTTCAATAAATTATTTGTTTTAATTTTCGACTTTTAATATTTTAATAACAATCAAATTCCTAACATATCTTCCTTTTTCCCTCTCTCTAGTCTTGGAAATCTAAAGTTTTAGATTTATATAAATATAAACAAGACTTAAAAATTAGTTTGGTAAAGAAGTTTCACTTCTGACATGTGTACGTACGCACGCACTTTTAATTTTTTTTTTGAGTACTAATCCAAAAAATATGAAACCGATTGATATAAACATAATTTTTTAACTTTTTTGTAAATAAAATTAACCTTGAAAATCCTTTATATTTTTATGGCTAATGTTATATTAGTAATAAATAAGTAATATACTAGTTTCCATATTGTTTCAATTCGCTAAATTAGTAGGCCGTTCTTACACACAATTATTTAATTGTAAGCAGACATTTCAATTATAAATATATAGAATTTTAGAACTTAATAATAGATAATAATCAGTGCCTATAAAAGGCAAAGTGCTATTAATAATACAAAAGTTATTTTAAATCACTTCAAGCTATAATTAATATAACAAACTTCATAATACTTTGATTTATAAATAAACTAGATGTTGTAATTATCGATTCTATGGATATATGGGTAAATCCAGTATTAATCATTTCAAAACATTTATTCAAAATTGTATTAGTAATTGCTAAATATGTAAATTAATACAAAAAAGACAAGCACAACATAAAAATCCAGCATGAAGAGGTCATTCCGATAACATTTCTCTAAAATAAATTAACTAATTAATTTAAATCTTTAAAAAAAAACTGTCACTTGAGTTGGCCACTGAAAAGTATTTTAAGTAAAGCAATGACTCCTTAAACTTTTTTAATCCAGCCAATATTAGCTAAGCAACTAAAAAATAATAAAATTAACAAAATTTTGTGTCACTTTGTGCAATATTTTTAAGTTTAATAAAGTAGCATTTTCTATTAATACAACTTTAATTATGATCTATATAATTTTCTAGAAAGACTCAGATGATTTGTGTTAATTTATATTATTATTTGAAATGGATATTAAAAACAAAATGAAATCCCGAGCATTAGATCTTTGATCTAATAAAGATTTTGTAAATCAATCACTATGGCAATTTATCATTTTGTAAAAAGGCCATTATTGCTCTCACGGCCTTATACAATGTCAGATCTATGTTTTAGATTTTTTTTAATTATTTAAAAATGTAAATTTGAAACTACAAGTACAGGAAAGTACAAGATAATTAATATACTAGCTATGTTACTTTCACATCGGCTAAAATGTTTAATTTCAACTAATTTCTTTTTAAATAATGGCAATAATAAATAACAGCACTAGGAAATAAAGAACCTAAATAAATTAATATTCATAATGCTATGATCTTTTGAGAGGTTAAACCATTACAGATTAAAAATCAATATAAAACGACTTTACTACAATCACATAAATATGACTTTAAAAACTGTGCAAAACGAAATACAAGTAATTTAATGTAGAATAGTACCAGCTTTCTAAATTTAGTTACAACCACTATATTTTAACACAATTTATGGAGACGAGGCAAGGATAATTTTTGGTTTGAGCGAAAAGTAGTTTTGTAACTGGGCAGTGTTTTCACACGGAGCTCTTCATTTCCTGCTTTACACAGGATTTGAAAGCTTCCCAGCCTTCATTTTTCGCGTACGACTGAAAGACAAGAATAACCTTTAAATGTATCAAAGTGTAGTAAAATCAAATGAAATTATATGAGTAATATATTTAATAATTCTCATTTAGACATTGTACTTGTAGACAATATTAAAAAATGTAAGTTTTTTATATTCTACAATGTATCTCTTTGAGAACGATAAACACCGTAATTGTGCAATCAATTACGTAGTTTATCATTCTCAAAGAGATAATGTATCTCTTGTAGAATATAAAAAGAAACTGCATGTCTCTAACGGAAGGTCGAACGTATGAAATAGGAAATAAAACGGACCAGACAGCCTCCCTGTGGTATGCCATAATATGGAGTAATTTCAAATATACCAATATTTTTGAGTGAACTATTTGTAAGGTTAAATTAAATTTTAATTACATTGAAAATGTTTACTTTCTATTAGTAATGTCCTTACTCGTGCAAAATAAGATTAACAAACTCGAATGCTGTACTAAGATCAGAATTTTTATCACACTGTCTGTTATACATATATCTTTTATCGAAAACTTTATATTGTTATTCTTATATCTATTAGCATAATAAACCACTCGGGTTTGTAAAGTATGCTGAAAAGGAGTTTATTATCTAGGTATGTTAACAGAACAATTGCCAGGTGAACAAGCTTATACATCATAAAAGGAGACTTAAAAAGTATGTTTTTTTTGTTACGGGGCTTAATATGGTGGATAAACGGGAGATTACTAGTTTGGTGCCAACACTTTTGTATGGTAGTGAAAGTTGGGTATGCCAGAAGAAGCATAAAAATAAAATAAATGCGGTAGAAATGAGAGCGTTGAGAAGTATGGGTGGGTTGAAATTGAGTGACAAAGTAAGAAATAGTGTAATAAGAGAACGTTGTGGTCTAAAAGAAGATGTAGTGACTAAAATTGAGAAAGGTTATGCTTAGATGGTTTGGGCACGTAGAGAGAATGAATGAAAGGAGACTGACAAAATGGATTTATCAGTCAAAAGTGAATGCGAAAGTTCGAGGGGAAGACCAAGGCGAACATTCCTGGATCAAATCCAGGACATTTTAATTAAAACCGAAAAGAGTACTCTAAGCCGATGAACTTGTATGAAAGGTGTAATGAGAATGAAAGATGCGAAGGAGATATGCAAGGATCGTGGCAAGTGGAAGGACGTGGTCTCTGCCTACCCCACTGGGCGAGACGCTATGTATGTATGTTTTGGTATATAGTTAATTCATCCACATTAACGGTTGCCTGGGAGAAATCTCTACAAAGCGATAAGACCTTATTGGGCTGTTTTGTCTTTTAGTGTTATATGTATAGTTCTTATGGTATACAATGAAATTGTTGTCTATTTATCAGGATCTTACCTTAAACCCGCGGTGTAGGCGGTCCTTCATGATTGCGATGAACTCGCGGTAACTGAGCAGGCCGTCACCGTCAGCATCGAAGATAGCAAATACAGTGCGTACCACGTGTGGTGCTTGAGCAGCGCCCGTACAGATTAACACCGCACGATGAAACTCATCTGAAGTCATTCATCATGAGTAACATGAATCAATTATAGCTTAGTGATTAAACATGTCGATTTTAGCATTCTGATATGACCAGCAACCCCCAACCTTCGTTAAATTTATGTGTCCCCTAAGAACATCTAGAGATCAGTTAAGGAGATTGCTTCTATAGCTAAGGTTTACCCTAAGTGACGTTCTAGAGTATGTTGGTGTAATCGGTCTTTATACAATAGTTGATATTCGTAATTGCTATTATTTAGATTATGTTGTTTACGTTAATACATCGTGTAACGGTAATATGAACCAATTTCCTGCGACTGATGTATCTCAGCTTGACTCAACATTTCCATTGGAAAGTGAGAATCATCACTTCGATCCTGGTTACTTATAAGTAGAGGTTCATCTAGTAACTTTGTGTAATCTTGTAAAAAACAGTTTATATTGAATATATATGTCGCAAAAATTAGAGAGAAGGAAGCATAAAGCATAGGGGAGTTCTCCGCCGACATCCTCATTAATGGCATCAATAATTCAATTTTCACAATGTGGGCGTTCGTGGGTAATGTTGGTGCAACAAACACTTAATTATTAACTCGGATTATAATGTTCCCGATATCAATTTACACAAACTCATTAACAATAATAGGAACGCGACAGTTTCAATAGTCGACCGTTCCGGCCGACCGCCACTCGAGAACTGCCGAGGCGCCGGACTGCCACTTATTAACTCTGCCCCACGCCGATAGAAAGATGGCGCCAGCGTTCCACAGACTATTGCACTCCGACATATATTTTATAGACGAAGTAACTAGTTGATTCTATTAAAGCATTTACGTTTAATATCGTTTTCATATTTCTAATGTACAACTGGTGATGATATTGGAGAACTACTTAAATTAAAAAGTTACGAGGGTTTATTCACTTCCTTTTCTGAGAAAACTAACAACAAAACTAGGTAATAATTTAAATTGATAATCACGATTAATGAATGGCACTTAACGAGTCTGAATTTTGATCGTGACTTTTTGATAAACTTACAGTTAGAGTAGTTATTAAAAAAAAATGTTGTAGCATCTATACCTTTAGATATAGGATGATCGGCGAGGGTGTACATCCTCATGGCGATGGTGAAGTCCTCTAAATTGTTAAGGAACTGACAGAAGGTTTTAAACTCTTCAAAGGTGATGCCTCTTTCGTCCCGAACACGGTCTAGGAGTCTATCCAGGTACATATCGTATTCATCTGTATCGAGGTAGGTGTATCGCAATAGAATCTTTGCAAAATCTACTTCAGAAATCGTTTCATGTCCTATAAGAAAGCACAATTTGGCAAATCATACCTAGCTCAATATAAGGATGAATAGAGCTACAAACAATATATACCTAATAAAATTTTGTTTTAATAGGACATTCTTTTAGTGATAAGACATATGTATTTGATATTTCATCGTAAAATGAACTCAAAACATTAAAATTCAAAAAGGAGATGAGGTACAGAATATGATGACGCAAACAAAAATATCAGACGATTCAAGTGATGAAATAAAGATATGTTGTATATGGATTGCAAGAATTCCATAAAACTCATATGTAACTTCATTCATAATAAATGTAACTTCATTTTAATGATTACTATCTTTATATATATAAAGTTTACTAGTTTAATCCAATGATTTAGCGAACAAATTCTTTACAATTATATAACTTGTGACTGCCTCATTGGTCTAGTGGTTAACATGTTCGACTACAGACATGAAGTCCTGGGTTCGAGTCCCGGGTCGGGCCAGTTCGAAATCGATATTGAGTTTTCTATTAAGATATTCTCAATATTTGCCTGAAGTTGGGAAAAATTTGGCGGTGTGATCAACCCCCGTGCCTCGGAGAACACGTTAAGTCGTCGGTCCTGCGCCTCTTCTCTCTATCTTCGGTCGTGTCGGATTGCCGTCACGTCATACTATGAGAGTGAAGAAATAGAGAGTACACTTGTGTACTATGCCTGTTAATCCGCAGTGGAGCAGCGTGGTGGGTCTATGCTCTAAAAACCCTCTCTCACATGAGCGAGGAGGTCTGTGCTCAGCAGTGGGACGTTAATAGGCTGCTACTTACTTACTCACCTTTTATATAAATTGTATGAACAAAAATATAATTTCTTCAAATTGGTCGCTACTCACCTTTAGAAAACTCATGGAATTCCAGCTCGAGTACTTCGGTTTGTAAGTTTTCCATGAACTGTCGAAAACCTTCGTATTTGAGATCGTTTGTACCTTTTTTTCCAAAAAAGTGCACCTGCAGGAAGCATAACATGTTACAGAGTGTATATATATAGAAGTTATCATTAACTTCTCTGTTCGTTGTGTCTTCTATAAGAGATAACTATTTAATGCTTACGGCAAAAATAATTGGGAGTATCTACACCGATACTATAATGATGATGTTTGTTTGTTATAACGTGCTAACCACAGAAAGTACTGATTCGAATAGAAAAATTATAAGTGTTGGTTAGCCCATTTATCGAGGAATATATAACATCTTACGCAACAACACGTTACGACTAATACGACTAGAAAAATGTTCCATTAAAGTTACTCTACAAGCATGTATGACGGAATTTTGAAGATGCTGATTCAGGATCAAAAAAAAATGCCACCACACAACGCCCCGCCGTCTACTTGTCACCAGAAGAGGATATATGAATGCGATCGAACTGTTGTTCAGCAGGAAAGTTTACGCCGAATTAGCTTTCTTATATTGCGACTGGCACGCGGACACTATTGTAACAAGTAAACGATGCTAATTGGCTGTATATTGGTAATAAAGTAAATCTTATGATTGGCGTTCTATTATTCTCCAATCAAAGTGTTTACATAAAGTGCACAAACAAAATTATTCCGAGAAAAACAAAATATATACCTACTATAGTCGACAGTAACATTTCTTATACGATTTTACTAATTATTTATATACATATAGACTCTAAACTAATCAAAACATAATATTTCTATACGAAGGGGAAAAGTCGCGAACATATCTTTTATTAAAAGTTGTAAAAAAATCCGCGATAGCATGAGTCTAGCTTTTAAATTGGCTAACTATGGTATGGTTTTATGATAATTAAACTTTTTTCTCTCTCTGTATTACTCTCTCTTTTTTACATAATAATAATAATCTTTATTACTCAGGTAAATATCACACACAATACAATCTCAGTTATATTAAAGAAAGTGATTACAAGAAATTTAAATAACTAGAATATTAATAAAATAAAATAAAAAGTAAAATAATAAAAAAAAATCCGAAAGAAAAATACTTGAGGTGTTATACGTTATACTTATTTGACATAAGTTTGACGTTGTGTTTATTTGTCATATGTTTGACATGACGTTTATTTGTCATAAGTTTTACGAGACGTTTATTTGTCATAAGTTTTGCATTACATTTATTTGACATTAATTTATTGAATGGCGCAATTTTAATATTAGCTATTGTTGAATTGAAGGTTGGTATGTTTTTTGAAATACATGAATAAAGTGATGTGAATTTGCTCGTATTATTTACCTGTAGCAAGGTGTCAACGTTATGTCTTCTTTGCAGACCTTGTTCGTCGTTGATATAGTTGTCCTGAGGGACTTCCCCTTCCGCCGGGTTTTCATCGACCATTCCGCGTTTGCCTTTCCATGCGAAACTGAAAATCTTCTCCATCTGAAAGTGTACGGTATTACAATAAAAAACTTAAAGATTTATCTAAAATATTTTGATTCCTCCATTTTCTGAAAAATTAATTACACTATTCATAATTATAATGTAATTAGAAGATAATAAGTAATGGAAAATGAAAATCTATTACGTTACGTTCTAAATAAAAATAAGGGTATGTGCAAACGTGAAATATGTTGACAAAATTATATCTTCTAGGGAGTTAAATATTAGGAGCATAACGTACAACAAAAAGGTATGTTATCAAACTTTTTAGTAAATTAAAAAATTTCACACATAGTTACGGATTTTAAATAAACAACTTGGATTAAGGCAAGTATATTACAATAGTTAAGTTATATTAACTTCAACTGAAAATGTGTTAAGCACACGTGTTATTCGGTAATAGAGTACAAATTATTATTTTATTAAAAGTATTAGTATTATAGTACATGTAATGATAGTCAAAGATAAAGACTTCCGCCAGGTTTAATGGATATAGCATTAAATCGGTGGTCTCTATTAAGAAAGTCTGGCTTAAATGATATTATTTTAAAATCTGATGTCTAAATCACGTTAACCATGTGAACTGCGAGGTAAAGTATGAAACCTTACATCGCAGTTACACTTGACGCAAATTTTAGACATCAGATTATATCAATGAAACTAAGTTCAAGCCGCTCTCCTGAAGTTGTTATGCTTTTGTAGATCAGACTTTTTTAAAACCAGGGATATGCTGCCTTATCTAAATGGGTTCCACTTGCAATCCTGATAATGAAAATACATACTACCTATAAGCTATTTCAAGATATTACGTCCTGAACTCTCACTAATTTTCAAATGCAAATACTATTTATTTATTAAACAAAACATTTCCAACGATTTATCTAATGTATTTGATGTTTACACTGTTGTGACGGTTTTCTTTTATTGTGAGCGTCAAGACTTTCCTCCAAATATGTATATTAAATACATACATAGCACCACACCTCATTCCCATAGGGGTAGGGAGAGACCACGTCCTTCCACTTGCCACAATACTTGCATATCTCCTTCGCTTCTTGCATTCTCATTAAACCTTTCATACAAGTTTGTTACCTTAGAGTGCTCTTGCTCTTGGCTTTAGATTTGGTCCAGGACCGTTCGCATTGGTCTTCCCCTTCCAACTATCCCATTCACTTTTGACTCATGAATCCTTCTTATCAGTCTCCTTTCTTTCATTCTCTCTATGTGCCCAAAGCATACCTTTCTCAATTTTAGTCACTACATCTTCTTTTATACCACAATATTCTCTTATCACACTATTTGCTACTTTGTCACTCAGTTTTAATCCACTCATACTTCTCATCTCTACTAGATTATTTTACTTTTGTGTTTCTTCTGCCATACCCAACTTTCACTACCATACAGGTGTTGACACCAACACTCCTCCATGCACAGCCAGTCTGGCCCTTTGAGACACCTTCTTTATAAAATATAACGATGTAATACCGAAAAATGTTGTAAAATAACTGTTACGAACAACTCTTATCATCATATAATCTCCATACGTACAAAAGACGAAGATTAACACATACCCGAATGAGACGAAGTTCCTTTCGCTATATGTATTTCTTGTATCGAAAATATAATGATCGTAAAATCAAAATCAAATTAAACTATTTCAGGTGATCTGAAAGCAAAGATACTATCTTTCTACTTCGGAAAAGGAACTTCGTTTCAATTAAAGTCGCAAAGTTTTTTAACTTATAATAAAAAACAAAAAAGCCAACAATGAGTATATCAGGTAGTTAAGCCTAGTACAAAACATTTTGAGCAAGCATACAACACATTTTATGGGGATTTTCAATCACGCGACACTGAAAAAACCCTAAAATGACAAAGCGCTGTTCAAAATTAATGCCTTCTTAGTAAATATCAGTATTAAAACTATCCTGAGGCAGCAGCAGCAGCAACGAAAGACACACGGAACTTACTGTGGAGGGTTGAGGCTTCTTCTGGGACTGTTCCATCTTGTTTCGCAGTACCCCAGCAGATACTAAAGTACGCAGCTACAATATCACGTAGAACATCTTTAATTTCACAAGACTAGTGTGACTTTGTGTTTTAAATTTAGCATTTATTTGTTCTTTATTACTTCATTGCTCATAGATAAAGACAAAAGTATGTTGATAATATCGAATTCGTATAACATTGAGGAGTTTTGAGTATTCTGCTAGATCACAGCATTTTTGGCTAAGATTCCTTCTTAATCGTGTGTAGAAAATAATCGTGATTAAAGTAAGAAATCAGGGTTTGTTTTGAACAGATGTTTTGTGATTTTGTAAAGATTCTGTGTTGTTTACTAAATTAAATGTCTTAAAGACTTTACCGTGATCTCACCTAGAGAATAAACACCGACATAGTAAGAAGTAATTACTCACGGAGTATATTTTTTTAAGGTTTTCAAAAAAAGACTAATTAATAGGTAAAATACGCGTGTAAGTAGTATGT
Source organism: Elymnias hypermnestra (assembly GCA_015832385.1). NCBI lineage: Eukaryota > Metazoa > Arthropoda > Insecta > Lepidoptera > Nymphalidae > Elymnias > Elymnias hypermnestra. The sequence continues at coordinate 706,393 of JACTOM010000493.1, read as the reverse complement.
ATATATATCGCATCTTTCGTAGAAGAAAGTCGTACGTTAACTGTGTGAAGTTTTCAGGAGCGACAGGAAACCTTGAAAGTTTTTAAAATACTTATTAGATGTGGTTTTATTTTATTATTTTATTTTATTTTATTATCATATTAGATAGCTAATGAATTACATGCAATGGCTTCTGGGATAACTAAAACGAGGGGGTTCAAAGTCGCCGTAATAGTATTACGTCTTATTTGACTAAACAAAGTATGTAAATATGTATTTACATTAATTCAAATCAAATCAAAAATATCTTTATCCAAGTAGGCGTATTACAGCACTTTGGAATCGTTAAATTATATTTTTTCCACACTCTGATTCTAACATACGTCTGATGATGGTACTCAAGAACGGCTTAAAATCTAAAGTTACGAGGGTTCCTTCGCGCCCTGATCCGAGAACAACAACCACAGCAAACTCAGTGGGGTATTTTTTTTGTTACCATCATCATTACACTATCATATTAGTTTACTGAACTTTAATTCATATTAGAGCAATTCGTTCACTCCAACGCGTTTCTGTCGTTTTTAAGTAATCTTGCAACTTATAATATGATTTTCTATCAAATTTCTTTTAGACTTTGAATTTATTAATTCACATCTTTAGAACGTCTTGTGGGAGTTTATTATAGAAACGTATACAGTTACCCTTAAATGAGTTGTTAATCTTATGCAGCCTACTAGAATTTATAACAAGTTTGTTTTGGTTTCGTAAGTTATATGATGTACATTCACTCTTTTTATTAAAAGAGTCAATGTTTTTATGTACATACAACATGTTTTGTAATATATATACGCAGTGAACTGTCATTATGTTTAAAATTGTACATGTAATTGAGTTAATGTAAAAAAATTGTTATGTCGCAGAAAATAGGCGAAATTGGTATTGCAATATACGATTTATTCACTTAATAAAGCATACAAGTTAGTTTATATAATTATACTTCATTGGAATGGCCTATTTTTCTATAGGACTTATTTAATGTTAGGAGCCTTCTACATACGACTTTCTTGTAAGTATGGTGCGATTTGTAGTGTAGTATCCTTTGGAATTATTTTAGAGACGATTATGTAACATAGTGTAGTTCAAAGTCACACAGAAGCTTGTTCCATAACACAGAAACTCACGGCTTTCTCGCTGTTCACGTCCAGGTCTTTACGCTGCTTCAAAGAGCCCCCGAGCAAGCGTTGGATCTAATAGCGGTGCAGTAATATAATATACGTGCTCATGAAATAAATAAAACTAAAGTACAACGACGATGCGTAACTAAAACTATGGTGGAAAACACAATAATTAAAAATATACTAAAAAAAAACTACTTGAAACGCTGTGCAGCAGCAATTATAACTAACAATTGTATTTCCTGTCCTTGAAGGAGTTCTCATGATACAATATTATTTTAGTGGGATATTTATTAAATAGTGACAGTAGTAGATGATATTAGAACGTCTAAAGAAACTCTAAATCTATTTCTATTATCGTAATTCCTGTAGTTAATTCATGATCCATACAATGCTGTTATAGATAATGTATTTGAGGACCTTGCAGCAAAATGAAGGCAGATACGACATTTTTTCACAAACAACGACTTATTTAAAAACCTTTTTTTTTAATTTTTCACTCTTTTTCTTGCTCTTTCTTTGAAATGAAAATAAAACTACGTTTATCGAATTCAGGGTTTTGCAATGAGAGTAAGATTCTCTAAACCTGCTGTTTTACTGCGTTTTTGTTTTATATATAGTACGCATAATAAATCTGAATGGAGCGTTACGAAATAACGTAAAAATGGTAGACCATGTCCAAAATATGGTATAACCTAGATGGCAATAAACATTATAAACGGTTATTTAAAAAAAAAAAGTTTGTGCGTACAAAGTACACATGTCAAAAGTGAGACTTCTTTGGCCAAAGTAATTTTAAATCTTGTTTATATTTATACAAATCTAAAACTATTAGATTTCCGAGACTTGGAGGGATAAAAGAAGATATGTTAGGAATTTAATGAATTTAATTGTCATTAAAATATTAAAAGTGTCCAAAATTAATACAAATAATTGATTGAAATCTCAAATGACGAATTGTCAATAAAAATGGCACATGTTTTTTGTCCATATTATTTTTGTTTTTGAAAAATTGTATATTAAATAACGAGTGGCAATTGAAAATGCCACATGTTATTTGTAAATGTTAAAACTACCTAACCTTCAGACGGATTAGCATAAAAAACGCTGCACATCTTCGTTACGCTAATCACGCGTTTAATCCGTAAAAACTATACCCTCAAAGAAGTTCCACTTAAAAATAGAAACAAAGGGAAACGTAACCGGTTCTAAAATGTTTCACAATTAGTTAAAACAAAATCTTAAAATCACCCGATTCTTTAGTTGTAGCTTTCTGCAAGATGTTTATTCCTGCGTCAGGTATTACTATACCTGGTTTATGTATCATCTATATATTAATACGAGAAGCAATTACTTTATACCACTTTTTACGAAAATGCCGTGGACGTAGAAATAGGAAATTTTCCACATTTACAGTTTATATAAAAAAGCAGTAAAGTAAGTAAGTAAGTAACAGCCCATTACCGTCCCACTGCTGGGCACAGGCCTCCTCACTCGCATGAGAGAGGGTTTTTAGAGCATAGACCCACCACGCTGCTCCACTGCGGATTGGCGGGCATAGTACACAAATGCACTCTCATAGTCCGATGTGACGGTAATCCGACGCGACCGGAGAGAGATTAGGCGCAGGACCGACGGCTTAACGTGCTCTCCGAGGCACGGGGGTGGAGCACACCGCCAACTTCCCAACTTCGGGCAAATATTGAGAAAATCTTAATAGAAAACTCAATATTGGTTTTTGAATTGGCCCGACCCGGGACTCGAACCCAGGACCTCATGTCTGTAGTCGAACATGCTAACCACTAGACCAATGAGCAGTCCAAAAAGGAGTGCAAAATGTCAATATTGCTTTTAATGGATACAATTACATTAAATCAATAAAAAACGCACTGTTTTGTTTATTAGTGAAGTCTGTTGTCAAATTGAGAATAGACGTTAAGTTCAATCGACAGCATTTATTAATCGCATGGTTTTTGTTTCAATAAAAAAAAAAACATTCTTTATTCTGTTAATTATAATTTGAAATCAAAATCAAAATTTTGATTTTCCATCACAAAAACCGTACATCTCCTACGTCCTCCAATAAACTTGACACTGGCAAGATAATCTGTGCCCAACTGGCACACCTGAAAGCCACTAAACAAAGAAGAAGAAGAAGAAGATAATTTCCATATAATTTGTTGGTAAAATTAGGCAAATTAACTGTGACGAAATCCGAAAGTATAGTCTTTGACGTCGTCGCTTGGTTGAAGCGATGGACGTCAACTGCTGGACATAGGTCTCACGAAATGATACCCACAAGGCCCGGTCTTGCGCCGCCTGGCTCCAGCGGCTGCCGGCGACCCTCTTTATGTCATCGGTCCACCTTGTGGGGGGTCTACCTACACTGCGCCGCCCGGTGCGGGGTCGCCACTCCAGCACCTTCGGGCCCCAACGTCCATCGGTCCGTCGGACTATGTGGCCCGCCCATTGCCACTTCAGGTTCGCGATTCGTAAGGCTATGTCGGTGACTTTAGTTCTGCTACGGATCTCCTCATTTCTGATTTGATCACGTAGAGAAACTCCAAGCATAGCCCTTTCCATCGCACGCTGAGTGACTCTGAACTTTCGTATAAGGCCCATAGTCAGCGACCACGTTTCGGATCCGTAGGTCATCACTGGCAACACGCACTGTTCGAAGAGCTTTGTCTTCAGGCATTGAGGGATATTGGACGAAAAGAGATACCGTAATTTCCCGAACGCTGCCCAACCGAGTTGGATTCGGCGGCTAACCTCTTTGTCGAAATTGGACCTACCTAGCTGGACTATGTGTCCCAGGTATGTGTATTCGTCAACAATTTCGAGAGCTGAGTTCTCAACGACGACTGGGTGGTGTGGAACATGGACATTGGACATAACTTTCGTCTTATCCATGTTCGTTTTTAGGCCCACCTGTTGAGAAGCTCTGCTGAGGTCATCGAGCATTGCATTGAGATCTTCCAGAGTCTCTGCCATAATGACCACGTCATCGGCGAACCGTCTTTGACAATAGAACCTTAATAATGTTAAAACTTATTAATTATGGTCGAATTTCAATCACTGGACGACCACTTCTATCAATAAAAGAACAATGTAGATATTCCTATGTGTAAAGTGTATGTACTTACGACTAGAAATTCGTTTTTATCTACTCTTTGGTTGCCATCAGTGTCGAACATGTTGAAAGCTATTTGAAAGCCAGATGTCGGTTCTGAAAAGCAAAACTGATTTAAATATAATGTTTTAAGATCTATTAATTGCTGACGTTGCATAATTCAAAGACTTCGTTATCTTATTAAAAATATAAAACCCTACAAATGATTTCTAATCCTTCTATAAAAGATGGCATTACTAGTGTGTTTTTATATCTTGTACTAAAATTGTGTGTCTCGCTTTTTTTGCTGTACAAGTTAATATTGTTAGGAGAAATAAATGTATGTTACGAATATAGTATCATGATGATTAGACGATAGATAGATAGGCAGCGGACATAGAAACTATTTTTATATTACAAATAAATACAAATTTTAACAAAAAAAGAACCGCCTTCAAAACAAACTTACAAATATATTAATATAATAATAATAATTTAATAATAATAATTTATTGACATTAACTATAATACAACTTTACAGCAAAATTCGACTTAATTATATCACAAGAATTGATTTGCAATGACATTTTCTGTGAATGCTCTCGTATTATATGGAATGACTATAACCTTTCCATACAAAGCAAGATCATTATTTAACATTAAACACAAATGTATTAAGAACGATTGCCCGTTGGTTGCTGATGGTCTCCACACTAGGAAGCCTGTGACGTGGAGACCGTTGACATTACCTACTGGTTTGTATTAGGACTAGGCTTGGTGTGAGGCAGTATGACAGAAAAAGAAAAAAAAAACAAAAAACATAATTAAAGCTTAAGTTATAAAGATAGTATGGATATGGCTAACTTAACTATGACTAATACTTCAGATTGTGAACTATATACATTTTTTACATATATTTGAATTCGAAAGCATAAGGCTAAACTTACTTGTTAAGATAGACAGAAGAAACAGATACTCTGTGTACGAAATGATTCCTGCAAGAAGAATAAGTATTGGTTTAAAACATTTCATTTTAATAAATAAAAAAACAAGAAATTGTATTACATTTATGAAATATGATAAAGGAGTCTTTTATAATTACAAAGTAATACAAATTGAAAATACATTGGTACAATTAGAAATGAGATTTATTAATTAATATATCTGTTGAAATGTCTTCGAAAATGGATTGTTATTTTTTATATTTTAGCTCATTAGACTTGCCTCTATCTCTCATGTTCCGGAACATCTGCGGAGAACCTTTCTTCAGGGGAGGCACTTGATCACGGAGCTGTTCAATTTCCTTGGCAGTGAGAATACGTCGTTTGAGACGAGCTAATTAAAAACATATTTTTTTTAATATAAAAGGGCGTCGTTTCATTGATTGTTACTAAAAACAAATGACATGTTCAAAAACATACGTATTGCATGTTCTAAATTGGAAAGCAATGGTAAAATGTGCAAAATAAAATGCAAAGCAATTGAAATATGAGCAAATAAACTGCAAAGCAAATGGAAACATGTACAAATAAAGTGGAAAGAAGTAGAAACATGTGCAAATAAAGTGCAAAGCAATGGAAATATGTACAAATAAAATGGTAAGCAATGGTAAAATGTCCAAAATAAGGTTCAAAGCAATGGAAATATGTGCAAAATAAAGTGCAGAGCAATGGAAATATGTGCAAATAAAAGTGAGTTTTCGCGTTTATCGTGTTTCCACATTTAGTCTGTGAATGAAGTGATCTAGACGAATTAAGAAAACATAATTTAATACATAGGGCAGTTTTGGAGATTTAGTTCATTGTCTGTCACAAAAATCAGATTATTGTATTGTTCATTGTTGCAAATGTCGAAATTGTGTACATAATACAACTACTAAAAACAGACATGCATAATAAAATAGAAGCAATTAAGAGGGAAGAAGCAACTGCCTCATTGGTCTAGTGGTTAGCATGTTCGACTACAGACATGAGGTCCTGGGTTCGAGTCCCGGGTCGGGCCAATTCAAAAATCAATATTGAGTTTTCTATTAAGATTTTCTCAATATTTGCCCGAAGTTGGGAAGTTGGCGGTGTGATCCACCCCCGTGCCTCGGAGAGCACGTTAAGCCGTCGGTCCTGCGCCTGATCTCTCTCCGGTCGTGTCGGATT
>JACTOM010000493.1:658443-688779 GCA_015832385.1 Elymnias hypermnestra | reverse complement strand
ACGTGGAATCCAGTGGTGAAGTTATGCCAAATGAACAAACAACGCAATTTTTCAAAATTAAAACGTGACGTTGTGAGTGTAGTATGCAGAAAAATGGATGTGGGTGCCGTGATAAATAAAAGGATCAGATGTAGGGTAGACAGATTCTGCCCTTGACAGCTTGACACAACCGCCCACAGCAGTAACGTCCTGACCACGATCCATGCAACTCGGGTCGAAATATAGGCAAAATTAAAGAACGCCATCGTGGTATGTACCTGTTCCAATAGTCAATATGTTAATAAACCACGAAAATTTATGTTTAAAACGATTTTATATTACATTTGAACTTTTTGCAAATTACAAAGGTTATTTAGTTACCAGTTACGAACGCGAGTACATTTACGTATGATATTTTAAAAAAGATAGCCGCTCTTAAGTTACAAATACGACTTTGTTTCATATACACTAGACGGACTAGCTGTTCCCCGCAGTGTTGCTCGCGTAGTTCTTGATTCCGTTATCCCGTTATTAGTGCAAGTTTACGTCGCGAAGAGAACATGTATGAAGAATGTCAAATCAAACTGTGAATGGTGAAGGGAATCTCTCAGTAAGTTTCGCTTATATCTGGATCCCGTGAGAATTTGGGTTGACACGTTCTTCATAAGAGACTACTTCGCGAGAGGATAATATACTGAATTTCAAGTCCATCTGGTAAATATTTTTGGAGATCTCGCAGTAAGTGGTTGTTTTTCACTTATTATTTCCGTATCCCGTGGGAATATCGAAAAATTCGTTCTTAGTGAGTCTTTTGACTGTCTGTGTACCAAATTTCATTGAAATCGGTTCAGTTTTGTTGTGAAAGCACGACATACAGTGTTACTTTCGCATTTATAATATTAGTAAGGATGTTAGCTTTTCAGGCACACCTAAGTACTATTAACACATAAATATATACGATTTCTCGTAATAAATACTAATATTTAAAATGATGATACGTTGTGCTACTGCTTTAAATGGAAAGTAATAAAACATAGTACTGGGTATTAACTTATCTAAACGTTGTCTACTATATAAACAGGTGAAATTAATGATGCTGTTTATACTTAAATAATATGGTAATGATCATGGCCGGATTAACATGATCGTGGAATAATAACTGTTGTATAAACTATCGAAATCTAAGTATACAACAGTATACTTGGGTTACTTGTTGATGACCTACAATTACTAGTTATTTTTATGGAAGTAGTTACTCAATTCAAGAGTTTTATTTATAAAGTTATTGCAGGTTTTATTCAAATGTACAAGTAGTTTATATAACAAGTTAATTACTACACCATTTGGCACGAAACTCATGGATTTTGTAACGCCTTTATATACTGCTTTAATTGATTTAGAATCTCAATTTCCACCATTGAGAGTTGCCATTAGAATTGTGATTTATTTAAGGAAAGATAAACCCTATGCCTGGTTACCAGTAAATTTCTATAGATATAAAAACAATATGAATAAAAACATTGACATCTTAACCTATATAATGGTAAGTCTAGGTTAACATGAACATTTGCACTGAGTACTTCGCTTCTTTACACACACACACCTCAATAGTGACAGCTACAGATTTGTTACAACACCCTGCTATTAGATGTAATTAGTATAACGAAGTAGGCAATTGAAGGGCAATGTGATTAAGCTGAGCTTAACGAGTTATAGAGTTCCTAGTATTAAGTTAAAGAAACTATGTCATCTACAGTAGTCTTTTTTCCAATACTAGAGAATTGATATATCTTCGTAAATGGTCTCAACTTGGGCAATGAGAAGTATAATGTGTATTATCTATTTCGCTTCTCCGTAACTGTCATAACAAAATATGCCTAGAGATAACACCAGACAATAGAAAAAACAAAAAAAACAAACCAGTTACAAAGTGACCGTTACTAACGGTGCGTATGTCGCGTCGACGGTCTTTAAGTTTTTTTGTGGTATTTTATAAACTGTGAGAGTTTATTATTGATTATTTGTGTTTTTGATTATATAAGTGATGTGAATAAGAACGAAAACCATTGAGGTAAGTTTTAATTTTGAAGATATGAGCCTACAACTACAAGACGGACGTTTTTCACTATCTCAAAGTTTATTGCAACATGATGCTACACCAGCGTCTTAATTTATTAAACAAAAGATAACATTGTACAGTTTAACTATTAGCAAACACAAAAATCATAACTCATGTAGTCTTTCATGAATATTTCAAGTCCCAAGAACCACTTTAGTGTCATTCGACCCGCGGGGCAATTGATGAAAAAAGGCCGTGCGGGGCGCGCCAGGCGACGGTTATTTCCGTTAAAAAGCGCGGCCAAATTAAGGGATATGGATTTATGAAAAAAATCACCATCTTCTCAATGAAAACTACATCGCGGAATGTACCTAATCTGTACAGTGTCGACAATAAATTTCACGTTGAAACGTTGATAATGTTTGAATTGAAACATTTTTCCATCGTTTCAAATTTTTTCGTCCATCTATCGCATTACAACTGAGTCCGCCGTGATATTAAAGTATAAAAGCATACAGTTTTTCTCTGTAAATTTACATAGTATCAATTCCTTTAACATATTACAGCGACGAATGTGTTCCCTTTTGTTATATACGCTATCTGACGGCGTTTAATCAATTTTTAAACAAATTTAAAGCCATTGGCGATAGGGGCTTTTGTTTTATTGTTGTAGGGGCACTAAACTACTTTGAAGCAGCATGACAGGTTTAAGCATCACACTCTATTAGTAAGGATGCCGCAGAAACATGTGTGTCGAGAATATGGAACTTACAAAAATCCCATTTCAAATTCATTATCCCTGATTGAGACACCAGGGGCTTAATTTGCTCATAGTTGGTGTCACGAATAAGTGAGGATCAACTGAGGATTCATGGAGGCCGAATGAAGTACGCAAACACACGCGACATTACCTACATTGTATACATATTTCAAAAAGTATGTTTGATAAAGTTTGTACACGTTCTTTCATTTATTCTAACAGAGCTTTCGGTCTGTTACCAGTCCGATCTATTACGCCGTCAATTCAGCGTACTAAATGCGGCATTTGATTTAACCACTACCATTTGTATTTAATATTATTTGCGATACAATAAGCTATTTTTCACTTCTGAAGGGAGGAAAATTGAGATCTCCTACAAACAATGCGTGTTGTTAGTGATGACCTACGTCTCTGGACTATGGACTTTATACGAAAGCTCAGAGTCGCTCAGCGTGCGACGGAGAGAGCTATGCTCGGAGTTTTTCTAGGTGATCGAATGAGGAGATCCGTAGCAGAACCAAAGTCACCAATATAGCCCTACGAATCGCGAACCTGAAGTAGCAAAGGGCGGGGTACATAGTCCGTAGTGCTGGAGTGGCGACCCCGCACCAGGTGGCGCAGACCCCCCACAAAGTAGACCGACGACGCTAAGAGGGTCGCCGGTAGCCGCTGGAGCCAGGCGGCACAAGACCAGGCCTTGTGGATGGACGTCCATCGGTTGAAGCGACGACGACGTTGACGACGAGGACGACAAACTATTGCATACTATTAACTATAAAACCTTGTGTTAGGAGATCGCTCCCGAAAACAAAGACAGACAGTAGTACTAATAACACTTTTGATAATGGGACGGAAAAAATCGACCCTGATTAAAAAAAAATATATTTTTAAAACTCCATCGTGTGAGTTGAGCTAAATTAAAGTGTCATAAAAATACATTACTTTACTAAAAAAAATTCAACATTGAAACACAATCAGCTGACGTACGGGTCAACGAACGCAAAAAAAAGAGCGCGGCGCGGCGATTTTCTAACTTCTTTTCACCTTACACCTTGTATAAGTGATGTATCCCAGATTTTTAAACAACGTTTTAATAAATTTCATTTAAATAGATTTATAACATATAAGCATGATATTTTAGAATTAGCACCACCATTTCTTTGAACGTGGATGAGGCTTTTAATATAATTGTTAATTTCGAGTTAAAGTAATTAATCATGATTAAATTGACATATACTATATTTAGCACGACAACGTGAAATGGAGCGGTGTGGTTGTAGACAAACCAAAACTCCGAACTCTTTCCTATTGATTGATTTTGATACCCATGATTGAGATGGACTGTCTCTCGCATTGAGGTATCAATGGGCTGGTATTTACCTTGAAGTGAAACTTCTTTAGACGCATGAGGGTAACATTTTTACGAATGAAACGTGTGATTAGTGTCACGAAGATGTGCAACGTTTTTATGATGAACGTTAGGTAGTAATAATATTTACAAATAACATGTGGCATTATAATACTATTTTTCATAAAATAAAAATATTTCATAAATTCTAGTATCGAAATTTTAAATTAATACATATATTTTATTAATATTTTTAATATTGACAAAAAACACGAGGCTTTTTTTTTAATTCGTCATTTGACATTTCAATAAATTATTTGTATTAATTGTTGCCATCTTTAATATTTCAATGACAATCAAATTTCTAACATATCTTCCTTTTTTCCTTCCCTTTAAGTCTCGGAAACCTAAAGTTAAGTACAAACAAGACTTAAAAATTAGATTGCCAAAGAAGTTTCACTTCTGGCATGTGTATTTTGTACGCACGCACTTTTAATTTTAATAATAATGGAAACACTAATATTTGCAATGTATACAACCTCTTTAGTAAGTAGATATACGCTTTGACAAAAGGACAATAAATGGCAAAATTTTACCTTCTTCTTTACGATATTATAAAAATATAACAACACAAGTTGCATTTAAAGAAATTAGCTTCAACTCACTATACCAGTGTATCCCTTCGAGTTATCATAGTAATGCCCCGCAATAGTCGAGATAATCATCATTTAGATAAACGTCGTCGTTAGGGTATCTTGGTCAGGAGTAACAGTTTAACAAGATGTAATATACGAGGAGTGTAGAGAGATCATCAAGTGTGTGAACGTTCTCGCGCTGAGTACCGTTTAGCATTTACATATTTAACATTCTATGCACTAAAACATGGTTTGATAGTATTTAATATGACTTAGAGTATCTTCTAGTAGCTGTCTCTCTGTGGTGTCATCCGTGCAGCTTCCGAACCTGTAGGAATATAAGGACCTCCGTACTTGGGTAGCGTCTATACCGTGAGAGAAGTTACTTTGGTAAATTTCAATTCAAACTCTGACATTATTGTTCTTCTTTGTGTGCTTCTCTATCACTGGAGATTGGCTGTCAGTTCTGCAAAGCTTTCCCGGTCTTTAGCGGGGTGCAGAAACTCCTCTGTAGTAGCGATGCCCGTCCGCTCCCTCAGGCTACGCAATCATGTTTTTCTTCCTGCATACCCGCCTCTTGTTCTGAATTACCCTGGAGAAGGTTATAGACATTATGGCGTAATACGTGCCCCAGGAAGGTGACCTTCATTGATGTCGCTGGTTAGAGGATATCTTTCACTGGAGAGTATAATTGGGATAATGTTCGCCAATGAAGTTGGGTGGAGGGAGGTTACCTTCTTTTGCGAGACCGTCATCTCGCTGAAGGAGGCAAATGAGAGCAAAGGGAGAGGCTAGGGGAGCAAGAGGCTGAAGCCCTCGCCGTCGAAGGAGGCTTTATGACAGAAGTCGACGTATGTGCTTCATGCTTCAGCCTATTAAGTGGTAGGTCGGTGTCATCCGGGTCACTAGAGTGGAATGCAGCTAGGGAACCTCTAGTGGTCTTACCCATGGATGAGGAGGGATCCGCTGGGTTGGAGTGGGTATTTTGTATTCTGTGAGTCCCACACTCCCGATTGGAAAATGTTTCATCGGGGTGCGTAAAGGCATTTCCCAGCGCAAAAAAAAGGCGACATTCCTTTGCTTTATAGTTTGGAGGAATTTCCAAACCACTTTCACATGTTTGTCTTTCTAATGAACCTGGTTTAAGGGAGATCAGTTCGATCTTATCGAAGTCTGTACAAAACATAGTTTAAAGCACCGATTTCGATGCTTTTTTTGTTTTATTTTGCTAGATTTGTAATTTAAAATATGATTGTCTTTAAAGTGTGAGATCATTAAGTATTAGTTATGTTGTCTAAGTCAACATAAGCATCAAATAGATGCGACGTATATCGGATATCGTACTTTAAGACCCCACATTTAAGTATAGTATCTCAGTTTAACTAGAGGCATGAAGCTTATTTTTGTTATGTTTATTAATAAAGAACCGTCGATTATTTTATTATATGTACGAGTATATCAAATGCAAATATCAGACTTGGTCACGGAAAAACTTCAGCCAAGTTAAGCAAAACTTTTGCTAGTATGGTCCAAAACAAACTGTGAAATATTCTCACCGGTATCAGAATTTTAATTCATCCAAAGGTGAAGGGACCCATTGAACTACAAAGACAATCAGTAGTACTGGTATCTGCCTGATAAAAAACCAGCTTAGAAGTTATTTATATGTTTTGCATCTAAATGTCAGTTTATAACAACCTCTTCAATGTGTGCACGACTATCGTAATTATGTCTGGTGATGTATCTTATGATACAATCGATATAACTCCGTGCTTCCTTTATGTGATTCTAATGATATTTACGCAAATAATTATATGTTATTTGACTAGTTAAATGCTTAAATAGCGGCTTCATTTACATAGAATAAGTATTTAAAAACTTAGATATAAATTAATTATTTAGGGTAGTGAAAAATGGGTATGGCAGAAGAATCACATAAGTGAAATAAATGCGGTAGAGATGAGAGCGTTGCGAAGTATGAGTGGAGTAAAACTGAGTGACAGAGTAAGAAATAGTGTGATAAAAGAACGTTGTGGTAGAAAAGACGACGTAGCGACTAAAATGGAGAAAGGTATGCTTAGATGGTTTGGGCATGTAGAGAGAATGAGTGAAAGGAGACTAACAAAAACGATTAATGAGTCAAGAATGAATGCGAAAGTTGGAAGGGGAAGACCAAGGCGAACGTTCCTGGACAAAATCCAGGACATTTCAAATAAGGGCCAGGTCAAAAGTACTCTTAACCGACGAACTTGTATGAAAGTTTTAATGAGAATGAAAGAAGCGAAGGAGATATGCAAGGATCGTGGCAAGTGGAAGGATATTGTCTCTGCCTACCCCTATGGGAATGAGGCGTGATGCTATGTATGTATATAAATTAAAGTTTTGTTGATTCACGGGTAAGACGAAGGACATAATATTGATATACGATAATATCTAATACCCATACGTCGCTTTACGGCCTAAATATCTTTCACGAAACATAGCCGTAAAGCGAAGAGCCGTATATACTTAATATACAAATTCAATAGGATCACTTCCAAATTTATTAAGTATGTAAAATGCTTTATCACTCAAAAGGCATTATCTTTTTATTTAATTTAAATCAAAAATACACACGTAACATGTACATTAAATAATAACAGACTCCAATAAATAACAAAAATCTACGAACAAAAAGGAAAGAACTTCATGTTACATAAAATATGTATATGTATACTAATTTTGATGAAACACGTGATTAGCGTCACGAATTAGTGCAGCGTTTTTATGCGAATTCGTTTTAATATTTACAAATAACCTATGGCATTTTATTTTAATATACTATAAAATATTTCATAAATTCTCTTTTCAAAATTATATATTTAAAAACAAAGTTTAATCAAATAATTTNTAAATTTCTAACATATTTTCCGTTTTCCCTCCTCTAAGTCTCGGAAATCTAAAGTTTTAGATTTGTATAAATATAAACAAGACTTAAAAATTAGTTTGCCAAAGAAGTTTCTCTTCTGACATGTGTACTTTGTACGCTCAAACACTTAATTTTTTAATTTGAAGACGATGACAAAATGGTAACCTGCAGATCATTGTCACATGGAAAATGTAGATATATAAACATCGAAAAAGTTCTTTTGTAGTTTCAGGCCGCAGATCGAAAACGTAGCCTAATTAAAGAGGTCCGCTATAGCAAACTGTCGTATAAAGAGGGGACGTATAGCGAGGTATGGGTGTTCTATAAAATATCAAATTTTATCGTAGTTTCTTGATTGTTTAAAACTACCCAACATTCTTCCTTTTCTTGATTTTATTTATGTTTTGACTTATGATATGATTTCTTATTTAGAAATCATAAGTCAAAATGAAAAGTAATAGCATAAAAACAATCTATTTCACCCCATTTGAATATCATTTTCACGAATTACTTTATTCGTGAAAATGATATTCAAATGTTCTATGTTCTATGTTTGTCTCCAAGTATCTTCGTAGCTTAAAACGTAACATATAAGCACATTTACATAATATATAAAATATTTAATTGTCTTTTCATGAATTATGTGGAAATTTAGATAACTTTTTTTATTTACTTAGGCTTGGCTTTTATACGAGTAGTTCTGCGTCAATACATTTCCTATTATCACCTTTTTCTGTAAAGGACTTATTTTTTTTACTTGGTCCTCGTCTAATGATTTATACACTACCAGAAAGGTAAATTTTGCTACCAAGGATTGCACCTGGCACTAACAGCTGTGAAATGTGATACTATGGCGATGCTTAATAGGACAAAGCACTGTATCTGTATGTCACAGCACAGTCAATTGGAAAAGTCATTCAAAAAGGGGATACTTGGGTATATTATACCATAAATAAAAATTATGAAATATCTCTGTCTTAATTGACAATCCAACAGCGTTTTAACAAATCATTATATAAAATACTTAAAATAAGGGCAATTACGGATTACACAACGAGATATCCAGGTATCTATTAACTTATCACCATCATCTCTGGAACCATAATGCGTAGAGACTAGAATTTGGTTAAGACTATAGGAGTGGAGCATTAATGAAAAACGTATAATGGCAAAACAGGAGAAAGAGTGTCTTTTGAGAGATTTTTCACTCCCTCTCTCTCTTATGTATTACAGAAGTTGTTGTGTTTAAATGGAATCGAATTTGAGTTTGATTATTAAATAATGACATAGTAAAAGAAAATGTTGACATTATATACAACCGAAACATACATACATAGCATCACGCCTCATTCCCATAGGGGTAGGCAGAGACAACGTCGTTCCACTTGCCACGATCCTTGCATATCTCCTTCGCTTCTTTCATTCTCATTAAACCTTTCATACAAGTTCTCTTTAGAGTGATCTTGACCATGCCCTTATTTAAAATGTCCTGAATTTGGTCCAGGAACGTTCGCCTTGGTCTTCCCCTTCCAACTTTCGCATTCACTCTTGACTCATAAATCCTTTTTGTCAGACTGCTTTCATTCATTCTCTCTACATGCCCAAACCATCTAAGCAAACCTTTCACAATTTTAGTCACTACGTCTTCTTTTATTCCTCAACGTTCTCTTATCACACTACAATAAATGACTTGAATTAAAACAAATAAATTATCGCGATACTATATCTTCCTTACCTCTCTATAACACAATTCATAGAATAATTAACAAAATAACAATGAATTTAAACAAACAGTCGGCAAATATGTGTCTGACTGTATCTATCCGGACTTTCTCTGTAACTCTAGTAGTAGCGATTTCATGTTAGTGTCACAGTGAGTTACTTCGCGGATTGCTGACCATGTCGGGGTATCAAAGTTAAATTTATCCTTTACGAAAGACTGTTTGATTTACAATGTGCCCAATATACATGTCATACCTAGTAAGGTTAATCTGAATTTATTTGCATATCGAGTGTATAACGTCTAGTGAGCTTTTGAATGTGTGATTATATTAGACTGTCTGCGAAAAATACACCATCTACTTATGTACCTTCAATGAAATATAAATGAAGTTATCTGCCCGGTAAAATGTGAAGGAATATGTAGTACGACATATATGTTTATATAATAGGTAAAGGTATGTAGGTCAGTTAAAAGAAATCCCTCTTTTATTATACTTAGATTGGTCAATAAACGCACAGTTATTTTATATCTCTAACATAAAAAGTATAACTACAACCTATTTAATATATGCGTAAACATGAGACGCTTTCATTTTACAATCAAATCAATCAAAGAAATCAAATCAAAGATATCTTTATTCAAGTAGGCATATTACAGCACTTTTGAATCGTCAAATTATATTTTTTTCCACACTCTGATTCTAATATACGTCTGATGATGGTACTCAAGAACGGCTTAAAATCTAAAGTTACGAGGGTTCCTTCGCGCCCTGATCCGAGAAGAACCCACAACAAACTCAGTCGGGTATTTTTTTGTTACCATCATCATTACAATATTATAATAGTTTACTATATTATAATTCAAATTAGAGCAATTCGTTCACTCCAATTCGTTTCTATCGTTTAAGTAATCTTGCAACTTATAATACGGTTTTCCTATCAGCTTTCATTTAACAAACACTTTATTAATTGACATCTCTAGAACGTCTTGTGGGAGTTTATTATAGAAACGTATACAGTTACCCTTAAATGAGTTGTTAATCTTGTGCAGCCTACTAGAATTTATAATAAGTTTGTTTAGGTTTCGTAAGTTATATAATGTACATTCACTCTTTTTATTCACATCATTGAGTTTCATTGAACTTCAGTGATCTTAGCGTCAAACCAAAACAGATATATATTTAAAACAATATACTTAATACTGCTGACTGTTGAAATTTCGGATATAATGTAAAAATTTCTAAAATTATAGTAAAGTAGTAAAATTAAATATCACGAAAGAAAATATTAGACAAACAGCTTCTTTCCATTTATATTATTACTATAGATATGTAGTGTATTTATACAGAATGTTTGCAATTTTAATATTAATGTACAATTTATCTGCTTTTAATGGGGTTAAAAGTGGTTAGCGATTCCATCACCCAGAATTGAGAAATTTCCCATTTCACTAGGAAACATATCACGTATCTATAAATAAGGTAATATGTGACGTCAATTTACTTCACCTTTGAACTACACGGTAATAAAATATACAGATATATTTAAGGGGAATATAATAAAAATTATCTCTTATTACATGATGCCCTTTATTTATACAAACTACTCCACTATCTAGTATTAATAAACAGGTTATTATTCAGGCTTAACGCTTTGTAGGAAACTAAAAAAGGGGGTTTTAGACTCGCAATATCAAAGTGGAGACATTGTTCATTTAAGCACCAAGTAACGTGGAACCATTTCTTTTTAATTTGGATCGCAGACAATATCGACAAAAGCGATGTATAAATTTGTAGGCACAATATCAGATAACTAAGTTGTTTAACTAACATTTTATACAGAAATAATAGCGTTGATAGTATAATAAACATAGAAATTTCTGAGTCAACTTTCTTAGAAGTTCTATATACTAAAAGCTTATAGAAAAAGAATGTCAAAGAAAACATCTAATTGAAATTTCACTACTTGGCACTGGCCTTACCCTTAAGAAAAGAAATTTGATTAGAATAGTTAGTTGTCAATCAAAACAAATAATATTTAATTAAAGCGACACGAGGCCATTGCAGCTTCTGTTTCTGTTTATCTGATGCTAAAAAGACTACCTCATTCTTATTGTTTAATATATTTCATCGTTTTAATAACATCATGAATAATAAATAAATTTAAATGCTCTATTAATTCCTTCGTTAAAAGGAACATTTATTCCATACTCGGGTTAGAAAATGAGAATGACACGGTTACGTGAGGCTTCACCTTAATTGAACAGACGCATTTCCCGAATAACACAAATTAGATAGAAGATAAGACCGTTTGTACGTTTATTAGAGAAGTAGGTATGGTAATAATATTTACAAGGGAAAGGCCTACGTCAATTCTATTTATTGTTGTGCTTTTACTAAATACAGTAGTCTGCTTACGTATAAATGTGAAACTTAAAGTATAGCACCATACATGTGACACTTAGGTAACTTAGTTGATAGCAGAACTCACGAATCCACAAAACTAAGAATTCTCTTAGAATTTAATAAAATTTGCATTGCACATTCTTTCCTTCGGCTATGTTTTCTCTATATGATATTATATTTTACATGTACAAAAAGGAGAGCGGTGTCGCCTCAATTACATTTATCTGCCTCAGTACATATGACTGCTTCATTGGTCTAGTGGTTAGCATCTCTACAGACAGGAGGTGCTGGGTTCGAGTCCTGGGTCGGGCTAATTCGAAATCGATATTGAGTTTTCTATTAAGATTTTCTCAATATTTGCCCGAAGTTGGGAAAAATATGGCGGTGTGATCCACTCCCATGCCTTGGATAGCACGTTAAGCAGTCGGTCCTGCACCTGATCTTTCTCCGGTCGTGTCGAATTGCCGTCACATCGAACGAATTATTCGATTGTTCATTTCAATCGAATAACAATCTTTCACTCACTGCCATACCTTATATTGAACGTACTCGTACAATCGATAAAATATTAGTAAAAATTTCAGGTATTGTGGAATAACAAAATAATATATTATTATTATAATATAATATTTAAATTAAGTGGGTAAGTAATGTTAGACATATCCAAATGGACTACGAAATTATTCAACTGATTTTGATTTCAGTAGGGTCTCAGAGTGCCTCGAAGAGCACGTTAAACACTGTTCTCTCTCCGGTCGTGTCGGATTGCCGTTACGTCGGACTATGAAGGTGAAGTGATGAAATAGAAAGTACACTTATGTACTATGCCTGCCAATCCGCAGTGGAGCAGCGTGGTGGGTCTATGCTCTAAAAACCCCAAGGCCTTTGCCCAGCAGTCGGACGTTAATGGGCTGCTACTAACTGTGACGTATTTATAAAATACTAGCTAACACGGCAAACTTTGTACCAACTCTGAATCAATAAATAAAAAAGCGGAATAATAATTGCAGAATGTTGCAACTTTAGAAAAAAAAATGTGGGTAAAACTAAACCGGAACGTAATCAAAAAGCGCGACTTTTACGCCCAGATTCCCGCCAAAGTCCGTCAAATATTAAAGTCGGGAGTAGAAATTATTGGGTGTCAATGACAAAAGACTTCTTTTAAATTCAATTTGATTTCTGAACGACAGGACGAACATAAAGGCTTAGACATTTAAAATAAAATAGCAAAATAAAACTTCACTTTGATATTTCTGAACGACTTTTCAATTTATTTGATTTCTAAACGGCGGACAGAATATTAAATGTTTATCATGTGGGAATATTTTCTAAGGGAAAGCGAAATTGTTGGTTGTACTATATTCCAAGCATTTTTTCATAATTACTTACATTGTAAGCCTTTCTTGGATTTCCACAAATTATTAAAAAGTTCAAAAGAGTTTTACCGATACTAAACGAACAGGAATTGATTTATATACATTATATGTATAAAGATATAGAGTCAAATCATTAAGTAAGTACTTAATATCGTTTAGGGATGTCGGAAATGTAATAAAGTATCGATATTTTTTGAAAATATCAATATCGATATTAATATTTTTGTTAAAAATATCGATATATCGATGTATTAGTATGGTTTAACAAAGAATATTTATGCTCTAAAGGTTAGTTTACTTGGCCTAAGCTAATTCAGTTATCTTACATCTCTAGATAAATATTAATCAATATACATTAATTTCAATCGATTATCGATTGATTGTTTGAAAACTAGGTACTCAGTCAAGTAAAGCATGTGTTGAGGTTATAAAACATAAGTCAGTAATGTCAACAAAACGAAAAGGCAGTTAAGGTTCAAATTGACGGACTTAATTCCCAACTTGAAACCTAATTATAAAACAGCATTTCGAATCGACCAAAAATTTAAAAAAAAAACAATATATTATTTGAAAAAGGGAAAGGTGTATGAAAAAGTATTGATTGCCAAATCTTAAAATTTAAAAATGTTTATTTGTTGTCTTTAAAAATATCGATTTTTATACCTTTTCGATACTTGGAATTTGATATCGATACATCGATATATCAAAATCTTAAATATTGCATAAAAATATCGGTACATTGAAAACATAGTATCGATATATCGATGTATCGATATTTTTTCAACAAGCCTAATATAGTTTACAAACTGTATCTTAGATAATAAAAAATGTACATATATCCATTCATCAGAACACATGGAGGAAGCGTTTCCTCTTTGGCTTATATTTGGCATAATTTTACTTTAATTTTATCTTATATATTTTTAGAGATTATATTACATACTTTGAATGACCTAAAACACAATACTATCGTTGATACAAACTAAGAACTGTCACTAGGCGAACATTCCTTCATTCTACTGTGCTACCTTTCTTATAAGAAACACCCCACTCAAAAACAACAAGTCCACCAATTACAGTCGTAGTGAAAACGACGACTAAACAGAGTTTAATAAATTTGAGAATTTCCGGAACAGCGTTAAACCGGATGTAGTGAGTGTACGTTTCACTGATATAATTACAAAGACCTCAGCATAATAAACAAATATAGCAATTTAATAGCAATCCACAAATAGAGATCGCTAACAATATAAGTGACAAATTTAGCCTGGTATACTAGACCTAACAGACGGTCGTGCAAAGTTTAACTCTGCAATGCTATGCTTTGCGTAAAACCTATATAAAACGTTGCGTACCAAGCTCATCACTAGATGCACACATTGCGAATCTATTACCAGATATAAGGCACGAGTGACTCAATGTTTGTGATCCTTTTAAGCACAATTAGCAGTGAAGCAGTTAAATAGAAAAGCAAATAACATTTTTGTACAATGGTAGAACAATGAGCGGCTTTAGTTTAACTCGTACAAGGCACAGATCAGGTATCTGACAAATAATTATTAACACAGACCACCGTGAAACAATAAAGTGGCATAATCATGTTTTATTGTATATTAGCTAAACTGCGCAACTTTGCTTCTGTACACTTAAATGTGGGACTTAAGAACAGCTAAATCTATTGAATGGAACAAAAAATTTCCAGGAGCTGTTTTTTTATTCCAATATTCATCAACGACTAACTTTTTAATTACCCACACTCGACAAAACAAAACTAGTGTTCGCGCGAATTGGTACAACCATTTAAAATATGTCAATGCACCATCTTAACAATCTCCTTCTGCGGGGATGTCATTATGCGGAAGGAGATGGCGAAACGCTTGAGGGAGGCGAACGTGACCAGTTCGACCGTTCGCAGGAGAAGGCCGGGAAGGAGGCGAGAGGCCCACGATCGCCGTCTCCCTCCTTAGTGGTGACGTTTGGGTAACGGAAGCGGGTTCTGTTGCTCAATAAAGAGAGGTCCCGCGAGGTGGTTGGTGGCTTACCAGGTGCTTCAGGCAATCCACCTTCGGAGTAAGTTTTGGTCATTGACCGAGTTGGGCCTAAACAGGCACATTGTTGGCGGGGTTGCGAATGTCTGTCAGTCGCGTTCTCGTGACCTCGTCTCCGAGTGATGTAGGAACACCGCTGGGTTTTAGTCAGTATAAGTCTGGCATACCCTGGAACATCCTCCCGAGTATTCCAGGTATCCACGAGGATTTCCCAGCATTAAAAAAAAACCGCACTCTGATACTCCCGCAATAGTCAATATACAACCCAAAAAAACTCCTTAATAGTTATTTGACAATGTGAAATAATAACATAACCCTACAACTTAACGATCTCTAGTTTTCCAAAAACTTAACAAGTTACTTTTTATATGATATAATATTTGTTATTAGATATAAAAAAAATCACCCTAAGCTTCAAGTTAGACCAATTTACAGATAATACTGAAGTCCTGGATTCGAGTCCCGGGTCAGGCCAATTCAAAAAACGATATTGAGGTTTCTATTAAGATTTTCTCAATATTTGCCCAAAGTTGGGAAGTTGGCAGTGTGCTCCACCTCCGTGTCTCGGAGAGTACGTTAAGGCGTCAGTCCTGCGCCTGATCTCTCTCCGATCGTGACGGATTTCCGTCACATCGAATTATGAAAGTGAAGAAATAGAGAGTGCACTTGTCTACCTGGAGCAGCCTAGTGGGTCTATCCTCCAAAACTCTCTCTCATATGAGTGAGTAGGCCTATGCCCAGCAGTGGGACGTTAATGGGCTGCTACTTACCTTTACCTTTCTACTGAAATCAAAATCAGTTGAATAATTTCGTAGTCCATTTGGATATGTCTGATATTACTTCACACTTAATTTAAATATTACATTATAATAATACTGTATCATTTTATTATTCCACAATACCTGAAACTTTTACTAATATTTAATCAATTGTACGTACAATATAAGGAATGGCAGTGAGTTAAAGATAACACTCATTAAACGGTATCGCGATATAACAATCGAATAAACACAATTGTTATTCGAATGAAATGAACAATCGAATAATTCGTTTTAGCAACAATTGCTTAACTTTATAATAAGTGATCCTTTTCAAAGGACCTATTTCGAAATTTATAATTTTTTTGTATTTATAAGTAAGTAGCAGCCCATTAACGTCCCACTACTGGGCACAGGCCTCCTCACTCCGAGGAGCGAGGGTTTTTAGAACATAGAACCACCACGCTGCTCCACTGCGGATTGGCAGGCATAGTGCACAGTGCACTCTCTAGTCCTTCACTTTCAAAGTCCAATGTGACGGGAATCCGACACGACCGAAGAGAGATCAGGCGCAGGACCGACGGCTTAACGTGCTCTCCGAGGCACGGGCATGGATCACACCGCCAACTTCCCAACTTCGGGCAAATATTGAGAAAATCTTAATAGAAAACTCAATATTGATTTTTGAATTGGCCCGGCCCGGGACTCGTACCCAGGACCTCATGTGTGTAGCCGAACATGCTAATTACTAGGCCAATGAGGCATTGGCCTAGTGGTGAGGATTAGTTATAGTAAAGGTAAAAAAAGGTAAGTAGCAGCTCATAAACGTCCCACTGCAGGGCACAAGCCTCCTCACTCATATGAGAGAGGGCGTTTAGAGCATAGACCCATCACGCTGCTCCACTGCGGATTGGCAGGCATAGTAAACAAGCGTACTCTCTATTCCTTCACTTTCAAATTCGCACGTGACGGCAATTCGATACGACCGGAGAGAGATCAGGCGCAGGACCGACGGCTTAACGTGCGCTCCGAGGCATGGGAATGGATCACACCGCCAAATTTTACCAACTTCGGGTAACTATTGAGAAAACCTTGATAGAAAACTCAATATAGATTTCGAATTGGCCCGACCCAGGACTCGAATCCAGGACCTCTTGTCTGTAGTCGAACATGCTAACCATTAGACCAATGGGGCCGTAGTTATAGTATAAAGTCTTTATAACGAAACTTTATAAGAGTTCTGTGTTATATACAGCGTTATTAAGACTGCATGAAGTGCACAAATTCAAACGGGTTCTTTTTATTATTCTAATTCTTCTTACATTTTATCATATGTATATGTACTCGTATAAATACAAATTAGCTCACAAATACACTCACTCATTCTTACATACCCACTCACGCCTACATAACACTCAATAACTCTTCGTAAGTACATAGCGAACATCTCTTTTTTCTTTTCATCGTTTCTAAATTCTTACTTTTTTATTGCTGACAGATTCGCGATTGACTGTGGTCTCACTCGGTGGTAAGTACTGATACAGTCTAAGATGGAAGCGCGCAAATCTGTTAAGAGGCGATATACCCCTTACGGTTTCTACACAGCATCGTACCGGAACACAAACCTCTTTGTTTGGCGGTACGTTTTTGCTGGTAGGGTGGCAACTAGCCACGGCCGAAGCCTACCACCAGTCCAGACTCAGACAAATTAGAAAATACAATTTTCTAAATTCGTCCTACCGGGGATCGAACCCGGGACCTGCGCTAGCAAAGAGAATACTCGCACCACTGCGCCAGCGAGGCCGTTAAAATGTTATGTAGCAGAGTCAGAGTGTGAACATTAGTTACTCTTAAGTTAACTTATATACTTATTAAGTATTATATTAAGTATTTAATGTAGCAACTTGTTAAAACGCTGTTAGATTACCAATAAATAAATCATTTCGTCTTACTCTCTACGACTGGAGTTTAAAAATATGTTAGCAAATACGAATATTGTAATGTAAAGAAAATGCCTTATATTAAAAAAAAGCACAACAATTTCACCATCATAAACAATAGAACCGACTGTGACGCTAAAATACGAGGCAATAAAATTTGGCGTTTTTGTCGTTATTGTGTAACCTTTGATAGAGTTTGTAACTGGGGATATTGGAATCACGTAACATCAAAAGAAACATAATACGCTCGTTGGTCGGTTATCTCTCTAAAACAGTAAAATATAAGTAAAGTTACTGGTTAATCGGTAAAACAAGATTTGATGGTACAAAGCTGTAGGATCTTCTGTCACAACAAGGAATAAAGGATATGCGCTTAATTCGCCTCTGACGAATTGTAAACATCGGTATGTTTCGTGTATCCTGTGAAGGATTTATGGGCTTTTCTTGTATCAACTGTATTTATACAACGATTTAATGCATATGTAAAGAATAATTAATAAATTTTATTTACAATATAATGAATGTTGTTGTTGTGTGTAATGAGTTTAATACACAAATCACGACTTTAGGAAATACTCGTTTTGTTTGTATTTCAAGAAAAACTGCAGTCAAATCAAATCAAAATATCTTTATTCAAGTAGGCATATTACAGCACTTTTCAATCGTCAAANTTATTTTTCTTTTCCTTTCCACACTCTAATTCTAATGTATGTCTGATGATGATACTCCAGAACGACTTAAAATCTAAAGTTACGAGGGTTCTTTCGCGCTCTGATCCGAGAAGAGCTAACAACAAACTAAAAAATAAAATACCCGTATTTTATTTTTTTGTTACCATCATCATTACAATATCATATTAGTTTAATATATTCCAATTCAAATAAGAGCAATTCGTTCATACCCACGCGTTTCTATCGTCTAAGTAATCTTGCAACTTATAATACGATTTTTCTTTCAACTTTCTTTTAACAAAGACTTTGAATTTATTAATTGACATTTCTAAAACGTCTTGTGGGAGTTTATTATAGAAACGTATACAGTTACCCTTAAATGAGTTGTTAATTTTATGCAGCCTACTAGAATTTGCAACAAGTTTGTTTTTGTTTCGTAAGTTATATGATATACATTCACTCTTTTTATTAAAAGAGCAAATGTTTTTATGTACGTACAACAAGTTTTCTAATATGTATACGCAGTGAACTGTCATTATGTTAACTGTCGATGTTTTTAACATTTTATTTTTCTCTTTCGTGGGTTACAACATGAAATGTCTAGACAATCTTTGCGGCTTTTTCCTCAACGATTACGACAATATATTTTAAAATCTGTATAACAAGCCAATTCTCCATGACTACCTATATAACTTAATGGCAGATTTTAGCGATAATGATGAGAAGATGCCGAAATCTTAAGACTAATTTTGGAGAACTAGCTTTGACCCTAGGTATCATACATGTATTTCCCGATACTGTAGGAATATTGAAATTAATGAGGGTGTAGAAACAGAAGAGATCACTGCTAAATTTCTAGTCAATCATGCAAATAGTTTTGGGAGACTTCGTCAACTTGCTGTGGAGACATTTGACGCTTATGTCATCCCATTTATTGTCCTAGGTGATCGTTTTTTAAACCATATAGCTATTAAGACATGATTCTAAAATTATTAAATTTACCAAAAATACAATATTTTGTTACAAAATTATTTTCTTAAAATTAGTTTGGTGTATCCATTTTATATTCGTTCTGTAGCTGAACTAGGTGAAACCTGTGTTACAGCTGCCAGTGCCGACTCTCTATGATGTATTGTTAAAAGAAGCCCTTATTATATGTTGTGTTCCAAGTAAAATTTATTATTGCTGTACAAAATTTGGTATATATATATATATATATATATATAAATTAAATCTTTGTGTAATGCATAGTCGTACGTATGTTTAAAAGTGATGTGGTTATGCGTGTGGATATTTGTGACTTATAGGAGGGTGTGTAAAAAATGGTGGTATTACTTATGTTGTTACTTTAAGAAGACTTTCAGTTTCATCATAACTTAGCTTTTGGAGGTAGGAAACGACTACTTTTTATTTATTTTTTATATTATTTACATTGTCTTAGAAAACTAGGATTTTTGTTTGAAGTGGCTGTAGATATATTAAGGTTTTCATTGTGTTTAAAATATAAATTATGTATGCCTTTGTACTCCAAAAAATTTTAATATACCAACGAAACCGTAGGAATTACGTAACTGGTACCAGTTTCGTCCGCTTACTTAACATTACGGGGTATCGATAAATCTTTTGTGTCTTGTCGGGTTCAGACTCAATCAAAATTCTTACGTCTGCCGCCCACTGATCATCTATTATGACACCTTGGGTGTCGGCTAAACGCTATTAATATACCGTGGCTTTATGGAGTTAGTTTAACGTCAATTGAAATGTCTCTGTTTCAGATAAACAATCACATTACAAAATTTTTGTCAAGTACACACAATCCAGAAAGATTCTAAATATTCATGATTCGTCGTCGTCGTCGTCGCTTCAACCGATGGACGTCCACTGCTGGACATAGGTCTCATGTAATGACGTCCACAAGGCCCGTCGTCGGTTCACCTTATGGGGCGTCTCCCTACACTGCGCCGCCCGGTGCGGGGTCGCCACTCCAGCACCTTCGGCCACCAACGTCCATCGTTCCTTCGGAATATGTGCCCCGCCCATTGCCACTACAGGTTCGAGATTCGTAGGGCTACATCGGTGACGTTGGTTCTGCTACGGATCTCCTCATTCGTAGAGAAACTCCGAGCATAGCCCTCTCCATCGTACGCTGAGTGAGTCTGAGCTTTCGAACGAGGCCCATAGTCAGCGACCACGTTTCGGAGCCGTAGGTCATCATTGGCAACACGCACTGTTCGAAGAAAATTCATGATTGAATCTGAATAAAATGACGCTGTTGCTTGAAGCAAATGAATTATTATTCTTTAATTTTTAAACTCAACGTTAACTCTACATAATTCTAATTTATTCAAGCTACTTTTAATAAATATATGTTGTACCATTTTGCATATTTTGTTTACCTAAATGGTGAAAATATCTTGAAAAATTTTCCTATAAAGGAACGTTTTCTAAATATATACTGATACTAGTCAGGAAACTATGATGAAATTATTATATTGTGAATTTGGTACGTGCGTAGATATTTATGGGAAAAGGATGTGTTTGACGGCCTCGCTGGTGCAGTGGTGGAAGTATTCGCTTTGCTAGCGGAGGTCCCGGGTTCGATACCCGGTAGGACATATTTAGGAAATTGTATTTTCTAATTTGTCTGAGTCTGGACTGGGAGGCTTCGGCCGTGGCTAGTTACCACCCTACCAGCAAAAACGTACCGCCAAGCAAAGAGATTTGTGTTCCGGTACGATGCTGTGTAGAAACCGAAAGGGGGTTTATCGCCTCTTAAGAGATTAGTGCGCTTCCATCTTAGCCTGTATCATCACAGTCAAGCGCTAAACTGTTGGCAATAAAAAAAAAGTTGCTGAAAATATCGTTGAAGGATTTCATTATATAAATAGAAGACATAAAAATCTTGTGTGCAATGAACACGTGGTAGAAGTGAAACCTTAAAAATGTTGACTTCAAGAAATTGGGACGAATGTAACATTTCGACAAGAGGATAATTATAGGTTTTAGTAATGATTTAATTTTAACTTTCGCTATGGCTTGGAGGATACGAGTGGAGGGGGTCACGATTTTGAGCATAAAGAAAACCACGAACACAACAAACACAGTATGATCTACAAAGTTGGAGAATTGGTAGTATCTATACAACATATTCATTGAGTTTCGACGTAGATATAATCATTATATTTTAAATAGAAATTTAAGTCAAAGATAAATTACAAAATTTAGGCCAAAGTAAAAAAACTGTAGAGATATACGTCAGATAGTTGATTGTGAATCTTATTTGAATTGGCTTCTATAGTAAACTTGACAAGAATTCGTTTCAATTAAGGCTAGAAATAGCGATTCTGATAATAAAATTATTGAAAGTAAAGACGAAAATATTTCTAATTCCAATACAACGGATTCCATAAAGCGAAGTTGAGCACGGAGTGTCGCGACGCCTGTCGCTCCCGACGTATGAGTGATTTAGACGTCCAAACACAGCCATTTGTTAATGTCCAATCGTAATTAGACAATACTTTGTGAATTTCATCGCTGGTGAAAGTGACTGTTCCTAACACTACTACAGAGTTCTGTAGACTTCGCTTTAAATTTACTTTGATGAATAGATAAAGACTTTTCTATACTATAATATAAACAACGTAAAATGTCAACATTGTTAGACGGTCACAGGCCTTCCTGTAGGCCTTTGTCAATAGACTGTTTAATGCTTTCCACCTGTAAGAATCCTTTGCTGTACATAGCCACTTTGGTCGTGCTACTTTTTCAGGACGTCCCATCACTTAATTGGTCATCCTTCACTTCTTTTGCTTTCACTGGGATACTACTCCGTTATTATCCTAGTCCAGTTTTTCATCATTCCTTTCATCATGTATCCCGTCAATTGCCATTTTAATTTTCTGGAAACTAATTGTACTTTTCCGTACTTGGTCTTCCTAAATTTATTTTATCTATTCGTCTTACTCTTAATAACTTTTCTCTATTCCATTCTGACTGATATTTATTTTGTACTGCTATTGCTCGGTTCGGCCCAAGTTTGGCAAGCGTATGTGAGACATTACAAGATGCAAGAACACTTTTTGCTTCTCTGACATTGGCATTTCTTTATTTTTCATTATTTCGCTCTTAGACCTGATTTCTATTTCATTCTTTCTTTCTACCTGATTTCTATGGGTGACACTAATTGCTCAAGACAAAAGTAGTCGTTTACGTATTGTAACTGCTGAGTATTAATTGTAATAGTTTATTTTTGGGGAGAATTGATCATTATTATTGTCTTTGTTGTATTCATTGAGAGATCTGTATATGCACTTTCATCTGACAACTGTTGCAACATTTTTGTAAGGTCTTCGGACATTGTGAGAAAATTATTAAGTCGTTTAGTTCAATACTCATTATTTTATAAAGATACAGATATAATATCGAGTAATACAAATAAATCTAAATGAGATTTATCCAATCTTTAAGCTTTTGATGATATTATATAATGGAACGAGCGAATGATACTTATAATAACTTCAACGGTTGAAGAGCAGGGTTATACAGATCCGGCTTGGAGACCACACGGGCTTTGGCGGGGCTGGAGTGTTTCAGTAGCATTCACCCTCTGCCTTTGCTGTGCCTCCTCAAGTGAGATGACAGTCTCGCAAAAGGGGGCAACCGCTCTTTAGACCTTCTCCGCCGATGAGTATTGCCAGTGAGAGGTTTGTGCCGATCCGCGATGTAATAATAAGTTAATAATGTCGTACTATTCAACATTACTTAAATCAAATCACAATATATGCTAAAGAATACAATAAACAGATCCTCTAATCAATGATATTGATGAAAATTGTGTTATCGGGATGTACAAACGGTAACTTAAAAGAAATTTTATATATTCCATTAAAACCCTGTTTTATGTATTTTATATAAAGTAATTAATGATATATTTTTTCTTGTTCAGGTGTGTTTATTATGTATCTGGTATCAGAACTGATAGCTAAAGCTGGTATTGAAGGAATTTAATGCACATCTATGATAATCAACCCATTTACATAAATCTGAATTTGAACGAAACCAGTGAAAGTTGTACAAGTATCAGGAATATGATTTTTATATATAAGAAAATAAGATCATGTGGGCGTAAGAAATTGTATTTACTGTAAGTATCACAATACGAACTTTTCACCATCTATTCTAAAATTGATACCGAAAGTTTCTCGTTTATCATTTCCTTAATAAAGTAACTAAGTAAGTAGCAGCCCATTAACTCATCCTCCTTACTCATATGAGAGAGGGTTTTTAGAGCATAGACCCACCACGCTGCTCCACTGCGGATTGGCAGGCATAGTACACAAGTGCACTCTCTATTCCTTCACTCTCATAGTCCGATGTGACGGTAATCCGACACAACCGGAGAGAGATCGGGCGCAGGACCGACGGCTTAACGTGCTCTCCGAGGCACGGGGGTGGAACACACCGCCAACTTCCCAACTTCGGGCAAATATTGAGAAAATCTTAATAGAAAACTCAATATCCGTTTTTGAATTGGCCCGACCCGGGACTCGAACCCAGGACCTCATGTCTGTAGTCGAACATGCTAACCACTAAACCAGAGGGAGTTCCTGATAAAACGATGGCGTAATTAATAGAGCTAAATAAATACTTAACTTAATTTTACAGTCAACTAAAAATAATTTCAAAACAAATTTTCGTTCGAAGCACTTCTCGTGTTTTCTTTTTTTCGGCCTAAAAATGGGATCTAGACCAATCGCCTTTTTTTCTGATTATAATAGTATAAAACATATTCTCGGTTTGATAAGGATTACAGATAATAGGTTATCTTACTTTGATATGTTAATTGTACAATAATACTTTTAATATGAATCTTTTGTAAATATATTTCACAAGATTAGTCCATAAAATAAAATCGGCAACATCCTTACTTAAAACTACTAAGTTTTAAGTAAGGATGGAGTAGTTAAGGGCTTGCAATTTACAATTAATTAACGGCTTGCAATTATACTCTAATTTGCGTATCTTATACAGTTAAAATGACATCAAACGATTTTTTAAAATAAAATAAGGTCGTTCAGCTTGACTTCTTAGTTAGCGGCGATAGTTTTGTTTTAAAATTAATTATGTGTACTTTATAAATAAAATGTACTTTTAACTTGACTAAAATTAAGAAAGGGATGGTTTGGGCTCGTAGAGAGAATGAATGAAAGGAGACTGACAAAACGGATTTATGAGTAAAGAGTGAATAGGAAAGTTGGAAGGGGAAGACCAAGGCGAACGTTCCTGGGCCAAATCCAGGACAGACGAACTTGTATGAAAGGTTTAATGAGAATGAAAGAAGCGAAGGAGATGTGCAAGGATCGTGGCAAGTGGAAGGACGTGGTCTCTACCTACCCCTATAGGAATGAGGCGTGATGATATGTATGTATTTCATTTTAAAAATAAATTGCTTAACCTTTACGATCTGTTTACACAGCTTCATTATTCTAGAAAGATTTACATGACATGTCACATATTGGGAAAACGTAGACGAGAAGAAAATCACTCCCCCTATACGAATGAAGTGAAAACTAAAAATATATTTGAGGTTTTTTTTAATATAACTTTTTCGACTGGATAAAAAAATGCGTAGACGTGTCACAAATAACAGTTTCCTAACGCCATTTATCATCCTACATGGCGTTACTATATAAAAAGGTAAGTAGCAGCCCATTAACGTCCCACAGCTGGGCACAGGCCTCCTCACTCTTATGAGAGAGGGTTATTAGAGCATAGACCCAGCACGCTGCTCCACTGCGGATTGGCAGGCATAGTACACAAGTGCACTCTCTATTCCTTCACTCTCATAGTCCAATGTCAGGATAATCCGACACGATCGGAGAGAGATCAGGCGCAGGACCGACGGCCAATTTTTTCCCAACTTCGGGCAAATATTGAGAAAATCTTAGTAGAAAACTCAATATCGACTTCGAACTGGCCCGACCCGGGATTCGAACCCAGGACCTCATGTCTGTAGTCGAACATGCTAACCACTAGACCAATGAAGCAGTTGTTATTATATGGAATTATTTTATTAATAACTTAGAAATATGTATTTTTTGCAGCAAGCTGACTTATTGAATAGTTGTGACATGTTAACAATAATGTAAAATTAAGGTAAATAGTGTCTCTAAACTCTGTACTTTGTGATTACACACGTATCGATTACGTGATTATGTTTAGGCGTAGGTGGATTTCACCAACTTGTAAAAAGACGAAATCATCGATGTGGGATGTGTCGTTAAGATACTGATGTAATGATACTACTTACTGATTAGAAGTAAGTTTTCTATTAAATGTGACAGCCGTTATCGGTACATAAATATTTAGAGAGACCTGACCTTTTCTGACAGTAATATTTTTTATTGCTGACGGGTAGGCGCTTGACTGTGATCACACCTGATGGTAAGTGACGATACAGTCTGAGATAGAAAAGCGGTAATCTGGAGAAAAGCAAATTACCTCCTATGGGTTCTATACAACATCGTACCGGAACACAAATCTCTTTGTTTGGCAGTACGTCTTTGCTGGTAGGGTGGTAACTAGCCACGTCCAAACTCAGACAAATTAGCAAATGAAATTTCCTAAATTCGCCCTACGTGGATCGAACCCAGCTAATAAAGCGAGTACTCGCACCTCTGATCCAGCGAGGCCGTTAAATATATGGTAAGTAATATTTCTCTAAATACTTGAGTATATAATTTGTAAAATGTAATTCCTCTAATAGTGTGAAACTTTGAAAGTTTTTTTTTTTTCAAATTACAGGCAGAGACTTCAATAACTGCCTCATTGGTCTAGTGGTTAGCATGTTCGACTACAGACATAAGGTCCTGGGTTCGAGTCCCGGGTCAAGCCAGTTCGAAATCGATATTGAGTTTTCTATTAAGATTTTCTCAATATTTGCCCGAAGTTGGGAAGTTGGCGATGTGATTCACCCCCGTGCCTCGGAGAGCACGTTAAGCCGTCGGTCCTGCGCCTGATCTCTCTCCGGTCGTGTCGGATTGCCGTCATGTCGGACTATGAGAGTGAAGGAATAGAGAGTACACTTGTGTACTATGCCTGCCAATCCGCAGTGGAGCAGCGTGGTGGGTCTATGCTCTAAAAACCCTCTCTCATATGAGCGAGGAGGCCTGTGCCCAGCAGTGGGACGTTAATGGGCTGCTACTTTCCTTACCTTTTTTACTTCAATTTTATTAACATATATACGAATTGCCTATTAAGTCACATTCGCATGAAGTATCTTGAGGAAGTAGAATTAGTAGGTTACCTATTCGTCTGAATTTTTTTTATGTTACCTCATAACATTCGACTGGGTGAACTGATCTTGATGATTTTTTTTTATATGAAAGGTGGTGCTTTAAATCCAGTTCTGATGATGGCATCCCTAAGAAACCGGATAAGTTTTAAATTTGGCAAATGGAAGAATAACTCAAGATCGCTCCAACTGATTTCGATGAGTCTTTTTTTATTGAAAAGGATATACATCAAGGGTTGTTTGGTGATAGTTTGTTTAGGTTGTGATCATGGGATTCATCACAAATTAGCGGACCCTTAAATTCTTAGGAGCAAATTAACGATACTCGGCAGAATCTTTTATAAGATCTNATCCATATATTTGATTTGCCTACCGTAATTGCGGTATGGTCAAGTGCTAGTCGTAGTTAAATATGAAGATCAATGGAACTCCTCAACAGCTTACAGTAAGGGTTCGATTTATGGCAGAATATATAACTGTCTATAATCAAATGGCAATGAGCTTACGTTTGTTGCTGCATTGCATTATTTATAAGGTGTATCATTGTAAATTTAACTTTGCAAAGTTGTTTCAGTTAAACGGTGCTGTCTCATATGAGCAACAGGTCTTTTAGGTGTACACAGATTGAGATAAATTTTAACAAAAAAAGAACCGCCTTCAAAACAAATTCTTACAAATATATTAATATACTTATTATTTAGTTTTTAGAGCATATTAATATAGCGTTTCTTTTTTTGTTAAGTTTTTTATTTATTCTAATAGCGGACAGACGACAAAGCTCTATTAACCTAATAGCTTACAACCCATTTTATTGTCACTGGGAAATGCAATTTACGCACTAACCCTGACCGACGACCAGTCAGGAGTGGCTCGGCGATGGAAGGTCTCGCAATACCCACTAAAACCCAGCGGAACCCTCTTCATCCACTAGTGAGGCCCCAGGTGATCAGCTTTCGCATTCAATAGCTTACAACCCTGTTACAAGTCCTTTATTTCAAAATCACACATTTTATTTACATTAATTTGAAGTATGTAATAAAAAATTAAGAATATTAAAGATACTTTAAATATCATTGGCAACCGTAAAATAGCAATTAGTGACGCGTCGTACTTTTTCAAAGCTTCTACGAACTTAATCCTTTCCTATAATTTATGCACGTTGTGTATCACATTAAATAAGTTATATGTTTTTTACTGCATTATCTCTATCTAAAACTAATATCAAATTGTTTCTTTTATATTAAATCAGTGAATCTAGCCTTTTATTGCTGGGAAATGCTTTTACGCCTCGCAATACTCTCTGAAAATCTAACGGAACCCTCTTCATCCATGAGTGAGGGACCAGGGTTTAAACTTTCGCATTCGTCCCTACGGTTCAATACGATTTTGCTTATGAATTTTCAATCGATATATACATATAACGTGTCATAGGGTTTGTTATCAAACTCCTTCGAAACGTCTTAACCTCAGAAAAAAACATCGTAAAAATGTTTTACATCATTTTTAACCGCGTTACGAAGTGGCGCGGATCAGCTAGTTTTGATATAAAAGCCTATGCTTTTTTATCTAAGGGTTAAACTTTTGTCTAAAGCCCGCCAATCTTTTACTAGTCTAGAAGTACATATTTTTACTTTAATATAGAGAGAGGGAGAGAGAATACACTTTATTGTACACCACAGACAATACATGATATAGATACAATAATTTAGGGTAGAAAAAGGCGAACTTTTCTCTAAGTGGAGATTTCTGCCAGGCAACCTTAGGTTTAGAGAAATTTTGAAACGAAAAAGGGTAGGTGGTGTCTAAAGTGTGTAATACATACAAAAACATAATCTTATGGTACCTTTTATTCCCATGCACAAAGTTTGACTGCACAAAATTAAGCGCGTTCTTTCTTGCTTAAATCG
Source organism: Elymnias hypermnestra (assembly GCA_015832385.1). NCBI lineage: Eukaryota > Metazoa > Arthropoda > Insecta > Lepidoptera > Nymphalidae > Elymnias > Elymnias hypermnestra. Next base: position 659,970 of record JACTOM010000493.1, on the reverse strand, counting down.
TGTACGGCAATGTAACCTAATGACAGTCCACTGCGTATATATATTAGAAAACTTGTTGTATGTACATAAAACATTGACTCTTCTAATAAAAAGAGTGAATGTACATCATATAACTTACGAAACCAAAACAAACTTGTTATAAATTCAAGTAGGCTGCATAAGATTAACAACTCATTTAAGGGTAACTGTATACGTTTCTATAATAAACACCCACAAGACGTTCTAAAGATGTCAATTAATAAATTCAAAGTCTTTGTTAAAAGAAAGTTGATAGAAAAATCGTATTATAATTTGCAAGATTACCTAGACGATAGAAACGCCTGGGAGTGAACGAATTGCTCTAATTTTAATTAAATTATTGTAAACTAATACGATATTGTAATGATGATGGTACAAAAAAAAATACCCGACTGAGTTTGTTGTGGACTCTTCTCGGATCAGGACGCGAAGGAACCCTCGTAACTTCAGATTTCAAGCCGCTCTGGAGTACCATCATCAGACGTATATTAGAATCAGAGTGTGGAAAAAAAATATAATTTGACGATTCAAAAGTGCTGTAATATGCCTACTTGAATAAAGATATTTTTGATTTGATTTGATTTGATTAATCCTATTTCCACTTTAATCTTAATTTTAGTGTGTAGCAATACAAAAAATATGTAATTGTACAAAGCTTAGAGGAAAATGGTAAATATTCGTAGGAACGTTGGAACCGACCGTTCATAATGAGCGATAAAATCGGTTACATCTAGGCCATCGACGCTAGAGGTGTATTTTTTAGTCTAGATTCTTAGAAATGTTAACAACAAATTGAAATCGATGGCAAAAAAGTCGGTGCGAAGTAATCGTGCACGAACTGCGTTAGCATCTCACGATTAACTAAATAAAGAGGTCCCCAATACCAATGTACGAACATCTTTTTGTGGAAGTAGGAACAAAATTAAAATAGATGTGGTAATTTTATTTAAAAACTCGATGTATTCTTATCTTTATATAAATTTTCTTATTGAGTATTTGACCGCGATGAAGTCCGAAATGAGTTTTTAAATAAATTAACAATAAGTTTTGTCGTCAACTAATTTATATATAGAAAACTTGTTGTACGTACATAAAAGCATTGACTCTTTTAATAAAGAGTGAATGTATATCATATAACTTAGGAAACAAAACCAAACTTGTTATAAATTCTAGTAGGCTGCATAAAATTAACAACTCATTTAAGGGTAACTGTATACGTTTCTATGATAAACTCCCACAAGACGGTTTAGAGATGTCAATTAATAAATTCAAAGTCTTTGTTAAAAGAAAGTTGATAGAAAAATCGTATTATAAGTTGCAAGATTACTTAGACGATAGAAACGCCTGGGAGTGAACGAATTGCTCTAATTTTAATTAAAATATAGTAAACCAATATGGTATTGTAATGATGATGGTAAAAAAAATACTCGACTGAGTTTGTTGTGGGTTCTTCTCGGATCAGGGCCTGTCTCTTATACACATCTAATATTGTGATTTGAAGCAAATTGG